>JAWQEG010005876.1:5000-18337 GCA_033782935.1 Petrolisthes cinctipes | reverse complement strand
CCTCTTTTCCTTCCTCCCTTCTTTCCTTCCTTCCTCCCTCCTTTCTTTCCATTCTTACTTGAACAGATAATCGCTGTCATTAACATGTAAATAAGACCACTACACAACCCGTATTTAGGTCGCCACAATAATTACACACACCTGCCCATTATACCCGGTTTGTGTTACCGAAAATATTATAACCTCACCAATGTGTGTGTGTGTGTGTGTGTGTTGTGTGAGTGTTGTGTGTGTGTGTGTGAGTGTTGTGTGTGTGTGTGTGTGAGTGTCAGTGTGTGTGTGTGCATGTGTGCATCTATCTATCTATCTATTTATCTATCTATCTATCTATCTATCTGTGTGTGTGTGTGTATGTATGTGTGTGTGTGTGTGTGTGTGTGTGTGTATGTATGTGTGTGTGTGTGTGTGTGTGTGTGTGTGTGTGTGTGTGTGTGTGTGTGTGTGTGTGTGTGTGTGTGTGTGTGTGTGTGTGTGTGTGTGTGTGTGTGTGTGTGTGTGTGTGTGTGTGTGTGTGTGTGTGTGTGTGTGTGTGTGTATTGGTCATCTATTTGTTCATATGTTAATACGTTTCTCCACCTGTCTGTATGTCTGTGTATCTGTCTGTCTGTCTGTCTATCTGTCTCTCTGCCTGTCATTCACTGTCAGTAAGAATTTCCCTGTAAATGTTATATTCCTTCATTCACAGTTTTTTTGTTCTCTCTCTCTCTCTCTCTCTCTCTCTCTCTCTCTCTCTCTCTCTCTCTCTCTCTCTCTCATACATTTTCACACTCACATACACAGTCTCTCTCTCTCTCTCTCTCTCTCTCTCTCTCTCTCTCTCTCTCTCTCTCTCTCTCTCATACATTTACACACTCACATACACAGTCTCTCTCTCTCTCTCTCTCTCTCTCTCTCTCTCTCTCTCTCTCTCTCTCTCTCTCTCTCTCTCTCATACATTTACACACTCACATACACAGTCTCTCTCTCTCTCTCTCTCTCTCTCTCTCTCTCTCTCTCTCTCTCTCTCTCTCTCTCTCTCTCTCTCATTATTATTTAAGTAAAACTATATATTTATTTCTTTAGACTAATCACTCATTATTCATATCAAATTTAACCCTACATTTAAATATTATCTTTCTCTCTTTTCAGATGCCTGTGTTCAAGGAGAGAAAGAGGAGAATAGAAGAGTAACGATAAGAGCAAGATAAAAGAGGAATAAGAAGGTAGGAAGAAGAGGAGAAGGAAGGAAGAAAAAGTAGGAGGAGAAGGAAGAGGAAATTGAAAGACTTTTGGATGAAGTAAGGAGAAGGAAAGGAGAGAGAAGGAGACGAAGGAAGGAGGAAAGGAGAGAGAAGGAGACGAAGGAAATATAAAGGAAGGAAGGAAGGAAGAAGGAAAGGAGAGAGAAGGAGACGAAGGAAAAATAAAGGAAGGAAGGAAGGAGGAAAGGAGAGAGAAGGAGACGAAGGAAAAATAAAGGAAGGAAGGAAGGAAGGAAAGAAAGAACAGTAATATTATCTGAGAAAAAGAGGAATAGGAGAGGAGGAAAAAGAGAGAGAGAAAATGAGAAAGAAGGGAGAGGAAGAAAAGAGAGAAAAGTAGAAAGGAAGGAAAGGAAAAAGAGAGAAATAGAAAGAAAGAAGAGAGAAAAATAGAAAGAAAGGAAGGAGAGGAAGAAGAAAGAGAGATAAAGAAAAGAGAAAGGAAGGAAAATACAAGAAAAAACATGAAAAAAGAAAGTGTTGAGAAAATTATTAACCAAAATAAAAGAATAGGAAAATAAAACTATGAAAATAAAGGAAGGAAAAGAGAAGGAAGAAAGGACAAGAAAAACAACAAACACACATACATACATATAAGTAAACAATATACATACATACATACAAGAAAAACAACATACATACATACATAAAAAAAAAATAGGTTAACTCAATAATCGAACAAAACAACATACATACACACATACATACGTACACATATACATACATACATACATATAGTACGTACACACATACACACATACATACATAAAAAAAATTAGGTTAATTCAATAATCGAACAAATACATACATACATATACATACATACATACATATAGTACGTACACACATACACATATACATACATACATACATATACGTACACATATACATACACACATACATACACACATAAAAAATAAAAAAATACATACATACATACATACATACACACTTACATATACATACATACATACATACATACATACACACATACATACATACATACACGAAACAATATAACATTAAATTATGAATCCACGACACACGAGTCAAAAGTTATCGCTCAACACACACAGTTTATACCAAGATATACATATGTATGATAATATATGACACAACGATAATATATGAAAAATAAACGATAATATATGAAAAATAACGATAATTTATGAAAAAAACTATACTATATGAAAAAGAAAAAAACTATAATATATGAAAAAATAACGATAATATATGAACAAAAATTAATGTATGAGAAATAACGATAATATATGAAAAAAAACTATAATATATGAAGAAAAAAAAACTATAATATATGAAAAAACTATAATATATGAAAAAACGATAATATATGAAAAAACTATAATATATGAAAAAAAAAACTATAATATGAAAGAAAACGATAATATATGAAAAATAACGATATGAAAAAAAAATATATATGAAAAAATACTATATAAAAATAAATTATAATATATGAAAAATAAAAACGATAATATATGAAAAATAAAAACGATAATATATGAAAAAAAAACGATAATATATGAAAAAAAATATATATAAAAAAACGATAATACATGAAAAAAAAATTATAATATATGAAAAAAAAAACATTTATGAAAAAACAATAACAACAACAATTGGCCACATTATGATCAAAGAAACCAAACGAAGAAAAACGAATCATTGTGAAAAGAAATGTGGAAATTTTTTACTATAATTGATTAATATATTTTTAATTCATAATAATAATAATAATAATAATAATAATAATAATAATAATAAAAATAAAAATAATAATAATAATAGAAATAATAATAATAATAATAATAATAATAATAATAATAATAATAATAATAGAAATAACATTAAAAGAAATAATAATAATAATAATAATATTAATAATAACAATAATAAAAGAAATAATAATAATAATAATAATAATAATAATAATAAGAGTGAACGAAGTAATAAGAAAAACCAAACTATAGTGATTGAAACTAAGTGATGAAGAAATGGTACTAAAAAAACTCAAACGAAAAAATCTGAAACCATAAACGAAAATATCTGAAACCATAAACAAAAATATCTGAAACCATAAACGAAAATATCTGAAAACATAAACGAAAATATCTGAAACAAAACGAAAATATCTGAAACAAAACGAAAATATCTGAAACAAAACGAAAATATCTGAAACAAAACGAAAATATCTGAAAATTTAACGAAACGAAAATATCTGAAAACATAGCAGCAATAGCAAGGTCAATATACCGCCCGAGCAAGAAGAAAAAGAAAAGTGATTAAGACAGTAAGGTCATATATCGCCCGAGGAAGAAGAAAAAAAAGGTGATTAAGACAGTAAGGTCATATATCGCCCGAGGAAGAAGAAAAAAGGTGATTAAGACAGTAAGGTCATATACCGCCCGAGGAAGAAGAAGAAAAGGTGATTAAGACATCAAAGTCATATACCGCCCGAGGAAGAAGAAAAAAAAGGTGATTAAGACAGTAAAGTCATATACCGCCCGAGGAAGAAAGCCCCCTTTAGTGACCATTGGAGGGATATTTCTGGGGGGAGGTATTCGTAGACACCCCCACCCCACTCCCCCCTACCCCCCCCAACACCCCCAGGGGAAATCATTTTTAGAGAGATATGCAAAGGCGATGAGAGAAAATTACAATCCTAAGTCGATTCCACATATTTCCATTTCTTTAATAACGAACAAATAACTCTCAGAAAAAATAAAAAAAATAAAAAAAATATATATACGTGAATTAATGAAAATTAAAAAAATATATATATACATACATACATACATACGTGAATTAATGAAAGCGTCAAAGTAAAAAAAATAAAAAATATATATATACGTGAATTAATGAAAGTAAAAAATATATATATATATATACATACATACGTGAATTAATGAAAGTGTCAAAAAAATATATATATATAAAAATATATATATATACATACGTGAAAATAATATTAATTTCCAATGCGTAATTATAATGCTTACATAATTTGACACAAAAAAAAAAATTCAATAAATGAAAGTGTCAAAATAAAAAAAATTAAAAAAAATATATATATACATACATACGTGAAATAATACTCATTTACCAATAACGAGAATAATCGATAAATTGAGTAATTATTTGAACACACAATATGCTTTCAATTGAATAACCTTAAAATAACTAAAATAATCGATAGAGAGATTACTTATTTAAACACACTATCTGCTTTCAATTCAATAACATCAAAATAACTAATATAATCGATAAATTGATTACTAAATTGATTACTTTCAATTCAATAACCTTCAAATAACAAAAGTAATCGATAAATTGATTACTAAATTGATTGCTTTCAATTCAATAACCTTCAAATAACTATAATAATCGATAAATTGGTTACTAAATTAAACACACCATCTGCTTTCAATTTAATAAGTGAAAATAATCGATAAATTGATTACTAAATTGATTACTTCAATTCAGTAACCTTAAAATAACTAATATAATCGATAAATTGATTACTAAATTGAACACATCGTCTGCTTTCATTTCAATAACCTTCAAATAACGAAAATTAACATTAGTCTCGACAATTTTCTTCGTAAATCAATAACGTGGGACAATTAACGAATCACGACATAGATAGTTATTTAGCGAATTAAATATAAGGTGATTTATTCCACCCCCCCCCTCTCTCTCTCATTATAACACACACACACACACACATACACACACTCTCTCATTATAAGACACACACACACACACACACACTCACTCTCTCATTATAACATACACACACACACACACACACACACACACACACACACACACACACACACACACACACTCTCTCTCTATCTCTCTATCTCACACACATTATAACTCTCTCTATCTCTCGTTATAACACACACCCTCCCTCTCTCTCTTTCTCTCTCTCTCTCCTTTTTGCAATAACTCCAGCGTGATTGCAACTACTTTCTCTAATCTTAATTGCTTCTGTTATTGTTGATGTTATTGAACTGGGTGATTCGTTGATTGATTGTGTGTGTGTGTGTGTGTGTGTTATTGCATCAGCTTGCTTCGTGTGTGTGTGTGTGTGTGTGTTATTGCGTCATTTGAACGCATTAATAGTCTCGTGATTGCATAGGTTATTGCGCAGGGTAATAGAATGATAGAATAAATATCATTAAAAATAATAATAATAATAACAATAACAATAAAAAAAAAAATAATAATAATAATAACAATAAAAATAATAACAATAAAAATAATAATAATAATAATAATAATAATAAAAATAAAAACAATAATAACAATAATAATAATAATAACAATAATAACAATAATAATAATAATAACAATAAAAATAAAAATAATATTAATGATTTTATGAGGTGATTGACTGAGTTATTTAAAATGACTAATATTAGGATTAATTAAAACATTAAATAAATCACTAATTATTTAATAGGATGTTAATTAATCCCTTCAAAAACAAATCCTACACAGCGAGCTCAAAAAGTTAATCCCCCAATCCCTGCCATAATTCTAATCCCAATTCTAATCCTAATTCTAATCCCAATTAAAATCCTTATAATATTACTACTAAAGAATAAATACCCAATAAGGATTTGCAAATTAATCCCAAATCCTCCCAAATAATCTCAAATAATCCCTAATCCTCCCAAATAATCCCTAATCCTCGTAAATCCTATACAACAATTATAATCCAAAGCAAGTTAAATCCCAAATCCCAAATCCCAAACAAAGTCCAGAAAAAAATCCCCCAAAAAAATCCCCCCGAAAATCCCTAACGAACTAAGATTCCAGTCACAAAATCCCAAGAAATTCCAAACACAAAAATCCCCAAAAAAGGTAACATTTTCAACCACAAAAAAATCCCAAGTAATCCCAACCACAAAAAAATCCCAAGAAATCCCAACCCCCAAAAATCCCAAGAAATCACAACCACAATAACCACCCCAAGAAATCCCAAACGGACTAAAAATCCCACGAAATCCCAAGAAATCCCTCCCCAAAAAATCCCAAAATGAGGTAAAAATAATCCCTAGTAATCCCGACGACCACAAAAACAAAATATAATCCCAACAAGAGTAAAAAAAAAAAAAAAATCAACTCCCTCCCTCCTGTGACTGGGGTGGTAAAAATCCCTACGAAAAATCCCTACCAAAATCCCATCAAAATCCCACGAGAATCCCACCAAAATCCCACAAGAATCCCACAAGAATCCCACCAAAATCCAACAAAATATTCAACTCACTCCATCCTGTGACTGGGGTAGTTAAAATCCCATCCAAATCCCACCAAAATCCCACAAGAATCCCACGAAAATCCCACAAGAATCCCACGAAAATCCCACAAGAATCCCACCAAAATCCCACAAGATATTCAACTCACTTCCACCTGTGACTGGGGTGGTAAAAATCCCATCCAAATCCCAGCAAAATCCCACAAGAATCCCACGAAAATCCCACAAGAATCCAACCAAAATCCCACAAGATATTCAAACTCACTTCTTCCTGTGACTGGGGTAGTAAAAATCCCATCCAAATCCCACCAAAATCCCACAAGAATCCCACGAAAATCCCACAAGAATCCCACGAAAATCCCACAAGAATCCCACCAAAATCCCACGAAAATCCCATCAAAATCCCACGAAAATCCCACAAGATATTCAGAGGCAAACCAAGGAAATAGAAAAAAGGATACAATCCCTTTCTGATCCTCCTATTGAAACCTTTCCAATCCTTCTTACAGACACCTTGGTATAAATAAATACATATATATATATTTTTTATTATTTTTTTTTTCCTTCACATCCTTTCAATATCTTTACATAAATACATCTCATTTTTCTAATTTTATCTCTATTTTTCTTTCTTTATCTTTAAGTAAATATAGTTCTTCTATTTTCTTTCTATTTCTCTTTCTATATCTTTACATAAATATAATTCTCCTTTCTTTTCTTTACATAACTATATCTAATTTTTCTAATTTTCTCTCTCTATTTTTCTTTCTTTTTTATCTTTACATAAATATTATTCTCCTTTCTTTTCTTTTCTTTACGTAAATATAATTGTTTTTTTTTCTCTCTATTTCCTTTTCTATAACTTTAAGTAAATATTATTATTCTATTTTCTCTTCTATTTTCTTTCTATTTCTCTTTCTATTCTTTTGTGTTTTTCCTTCCTATCTCATTCTTCTATTTTCTTTCTATTTCCCTTTACGTAAATATAGTTCTTCTTCTATTTTCTTTCTATTCTTCTATTTCCCTTTCAATATCTTTACATAAATCTAAGTCTTCTATTTTCTTTCTATTTCCCTTTTTATTTCTTTAGTATTTTTCCTTCCCATTTCATTCTTCTATTTCCTTTCCTCTCCTTTCATTTCCTTGCTATCCATCAATCTCTTTCTATTCTTATTCCCTAATTATTCCCTCTCTCTTTCTCTTCTTTCTATTCCCTTATTTGTATTTACATTCTCTCTATTTCTTTTTTTCACTTCTATCATTTTCGTTTCTCTCTCTCACACACATATATACAGTCTCTCTCTCTCTCTCTCTCTCTCTCTCTCTCTCTCTCTCTCTCTCTCTCTCTCTCTCTCACACACAAAATTCTTTCCTTCTCTTCCCTTTCTCTCTTTTCTCTCGTTCCATCATTCTAATTCATATTTCATCTCTTCCTCTTCTTTATTCCCTTTTCCCTATATTCCTTCCTACCTTTCCTTATCTTATCTCCATCCATATTATCTATTCTCTCTTTCTCCATTTCTCTTCCATTCTCTCTTCCTATTCTCTTTCCTTATCCATTCTCTCTTTCTCTTCCATTCTCTCTTTCTCCTTATCTTTCCTTGTCCATTCTCTTTCTCCTTATCTTTTCTCTTCCATTCTCTCATTCTCTTTCCTTATCCATTCACTCTTTCTCCATATCTTTCCCATTATCGAAAATTTCTCGGTAATTTTTCTATCTACTTTCCATTTCTTCATTTTATACCATATTTGGGCAATTTTCATTTTTATTCCTAAAATATTTTCGATATCTTTCACTTTCTCACCTATTCATTTTTCACGTCTCTCTTATATATAAATATTTTTTTTCTCTCTCTCATCTCTCCTTTAAAAAATTTCCATATCTATTTTAATTTTATTCACTCTAATAATCTCATAATAATAATCAAATAACTGTCTCTAATTCCTTCACAATATCCCTTTAAAATTATCTCTCCATTATAAAAAAAAATCAATCTTTCTCTACAATTCTGTATCTATAAAATATTATTTCTACCCAAGCCTTACCTCTCTATATAAAGGAATTCAATACATCTTTCTCTATAAAATATAACTCCAATATAAATATCAATCTTCCTCTACAATTCTGTATCGATACATAATAATATAATAATTCTCCCCAAGCCTTATGGTACTTCTCTAGATAAAGGAATTCAAAAGGGTACAACTTTCTCTGTAAGATAATGTAAACAAACTATAAATATAGGTACTCAATTCTATCATTATCTATATTCTAATTTCCACATGTCAGTTGTTGTTATAATGGTCCAAATACAACTAACTAACTAACTAACTAACTAACTAACAATTTTCCTCGTCTTAATAAAATGAACTTGAGCTGATTGTAAGGTTCAGTTCCGTACAAATAATATTCAGGTTACTAACTAACTCTCTCAAACTAAGTAGTAGATTTTAAACGAGAGCTTGATTGATTGATTGATATTAGGCGCCGCAAACAGCGAGGTCATATGGCGCCGAGAGAGAGAGAGATAGAGTTTATAAGACCCTTCCTTCTATGACATCTTTCTCACTGTCTCTCTCTATTGTACGGTAGAATTAGATCTATTTCAAGAACTATTTGCTCAACCAGGAATAATAATAATAATAATAATAATAATAACAATAATAAAGAGGAACTTGGAGAAAGTATTACAAGTGAAATATAAAAACCCGTGAAAAATAAAAACAGCGAAATATTAAACCCGTATAAAATAAAAACAGCGAAATATTAAACCCGTAAAAAGTAAAATCAGCTAAATATAAAACCCGTAAAAAGTAAAATCAGCGAAATATAAAACCCGCTAAAATAAAACTCCATAAACATAAAGAATAAAACTATTTGTCTTGTAAAAACTATTGAAATTTTAAACCCAAATAGAACCCAAACTATTGAAATTTTAAACCCAAATTTCGCGGATATCAAAATTGCGGATATATATGTTTTCGCAAGCGGACTTAAATAGATATCAGGATTTTGCATAAATATTACAAGCTGCTCTATCAGTATTATATTACCTCAAGCCTCAGCAATAAATAAAAATATATATATATACAAAATAAAATAATATCGCTTTACCATCTTTATATGCAAAAATTATATAAAGATTAGAATTATTACATATGATATTCCAAGATTAGAATTATTACATATGATATTCTAAGAAAAATTAATAAATATATATATATAAAATAAAATAATATCGCTTTACCATCTTTATAAGTATGCCAAAAATATAAAGGTGAAATAATTGACTTAATATTAGAATTATTACATATGATAGTCTAAGAAAAATTTATATATACATATATCCATGTAAACCAAATTATCCCCATGCAAATATCATAATACTAAAAATATATATACATATATATAAATAAATTTTTAAAACATATATATAATTAGCCCTGCATCCGTAAAAAATTCTATTAATTAAAAAATATATACATACATATATATAGATATAAAATTTTAATCTTAACGAAATTAAAAGAAGCAGTAGTTTCGTCTTCGCTGTGTGTGTGTGTGTGTGTGTGTTTGTTTGGAACCGTGACAGCCTCTGTTTGTTGCTGCTGCTGCTATTGTTGTTGTTGTTGTTGTTGTTGTTGCTGTTGTTGTTGTTGTTTGTAGGTGAGCGAGTGTATAGTGTAGCTTCCTTCAATCCCACGCCGAATTTAATACTAAGAACAAACCAACAAACCAATTCACAAACTAACCAAAATATTCACAAACAAACCAACCCACCAATTTACAATCCAATTTATCAACCAACCCAAAAATTCACAAACCAACCAACTAATTCACAAACTCACAAACTAACCAACAAACCAATTCACAAACTAACCAAAATATTCACAAACTCACAAACCAATTCACAAACTAACCAAAATATTCACAAACAAACCAACCCACCAATTTACAATCCAATTTATCAAACAACTCAAAAATTCACAAACCAACAAACCAATTCACAAACTAACCAAAATATTCACAAACCAAACAATCCACCAATTCACAAACCAACAAACCAATTCACAAACTAACCAAAATATTCACAAACAAACAAACAAACAAACCCACCAATTTACAATCCAATTTATCAAACAAACCAACTAATTCACAAACAAACAATCCCCCAATTCACAAACCAACCCACTAATTTACAAACCAACCCACCAATTTACCAATTCATAAAACCAATTAACCAACCAATTCACAAACTAACCAACTCACCAATTTACCAACACACCAACCAATTTACAAACCAACCCACCAATTTACAAACTAACTCACCAATTTACAAACCAATTCACCAACACACCAACCAACCAACCAACCACTTCACAAACCAATTAACCAACCAACCAACCAAGCAAATAAGACTCGATTAACCTCCCCTCTTTTACCCACCTTTACAGATAACCAAACGAAGCTATACTCGTGAATGAGATTGATAAATTCGAAGCTATATTATACTCGTGAATGAGATAGTTAAATTCGAAGCTATATTAGTTAATGATATAGTTAAATTCGAAGCTATATTAGTGAATGAGATAGTTAAATTCGAAGCTATACTCGTGAATGAGATAGATAGTTAAATTCGAAGCTGTACTCGTGAATGAGGTAGATAAATTCGAAGCTATACTCGTGAATGAGATAGATAGATAAATTCGTTAGTTAGATACAAGTAGATAACGTAGTAGGTGTAATAATATTAATAATGAATGCCTAATGCCTAATTGACTGCCAGACTATTAAATAAATATAATAAATAATATTACTCATTGATCCCTGACACAAGGAAGGTCACTTAGTAAAATACGTCACACCAATAATAATAATAATAATAATAATAATAATATGATTACCTTGATGAAATAATAACAAAAATACAGTAGTTTTGTTATTTCTACGTCCCTTTTGGCTAAGTAATAATAATAATAATAATAATAATAATGTTAAATACAATTAGCCAAGTTTAACGAAGAAACACAGTAAGCTTAGTTCCTTGTATAGCAGACGTTCATTCGTTATAGAGAGAGAGAGTGTAGTAGTGAAAGCAGACGTTCATTCGTTCGTTATAGAGAGAGAGTAGACGTTCGTTATAGAGAGAGAGAGTGTAGTAGTGAAAGCAGACGTTCGTTCTTTATAGAGAAAGCAGATGTGTTTTTGTTTTTAATATTAACTGTATAAATATTAATTAACTATAAGAAATCAAGTAACTGAAGCTTAGAATGTTTAAAAAAAAAAACAAGTAGATATTGCAAACTAGACGAAACAAAATGAAAACTTTGCATGACTTTGAACGATGCTTAATAATTAAATAAGTAAGTAAGTAAGTGTCTTAGAATGTATAAAGGAGTAGACGATAATTATGAGTATAATATAAACAAACTAGACGATACACATTGAAAACTGCATGACTTTGAACGATGCTTTAAGTGTCTTAGGTAAATATTAAGTAAGATACACACTGAAACGTTTAAAAGTGTGAAAAGTTAATATTCACGTGTTTAAAAGTGTGAAAAGTTATTATTATTCACTAAAACGTTTAAAAGTGTGAAAAGTGTGAATCAATGAAAAAATAGACAGTGTATTTTGAAACTGAACGAAAATTAGACAGTTAAATAATAATAATAATAATAATAATAATAATAATAGATAGATAGATACTTGGAATTATGAACTATATGAAACATTATGATATTCTGAGTGATAACAAGACCTGGTGAACGAAATACACTGAAAAACTGAGGAATGAGTGAAATATTGTGAAAAAATTCTACAGGATAATACAAAACATAACGAAACAATACGTAACAAAAAAAAATCAATGAGTTTATGAATCGAAACAAATAAAAATAATAATAATAATAAAAATAAAAATAAAAATAATAATAATAATAATAATAATAATAATAATAATAATAATAATAATAATAATAATAACAGAAAATTGTGAACTCGCTGTACGATATAAAATGAAATAGTGAACGAAAATAACTGATAAAAGAACTGCTGAAGAAACATTACGAAAACTTGTGGGAACTTTGAACATAAAGCCTAAGTTTTAATATACCAGGGAGCTGAGAAAGTAAATAATTATACCAAGTGAACGAAACCAAGTGAAATTTATTTTAAAGAAACTGAACGAAACAAAGTGAAATTTACCTTAAAAAACTGAACGAAACAAAGTGAAATTTACTTTAAAAACTGAACGAAACAGAGTGAAATTTACCTTAAAAAACTGAACGAAACCAAGTGAAATTTACCTTAAAAAACTGAACGAAATAAAGCGAAATTTACCTTAAAAAACTGAACGAAACCAAGTGAAATTTACCTTAAAAAACTGAACGAAACCAAGTGAAATTTACCTTAAAAAAACTTATTATTACTGAACGATGCAAAAACAGTGTCAAGGTAAAATTGAGCGAAAATTTGTGAAAAGATACGAAGAATTTAGACAAAATATTATCTCACATGGAAAATTAATAATAATAATAATAATAATAATAGTAAAAGGTGAATGAAAGATTTATAGAAAAATATAATAATAATAATAATAATAATAATCTTTAAAATGCTCGCATGATAATTATAAACGGAAAATTGTGAATTAAATAGCGGTACTGAATGAAAAATTGTGGAATAAATAGCGGTACTGAACGAAAAATTGTGAAATAAATTAAAATATAGGAAAAACAGTAAAACCTGAACAAAAGAAACACATTGAAAAAAAAAACTGATGCATGAGCGAAAAATTATGAAA
>JAWQEG010005875.1:5000-27324 GCA_033782935.1 Petrolisthes cinctipes | reverse complement strand
TGTTTACACCAAATGAGTCAAGGTTCGTGAAAATATTTTGAGGGTAGGTTTTAAGGGAAGGTTCTCTTGTTGGTAAATTGGAAGGTCTGTGATTCCTCCAAACTATGCCACGAAACAGACGTCCTTAGTGGAGTACTAATAGGGATTCTGTTTCGTAGCATAGTTTGGATGAATCAGTAGCCTTCCAATTCACCAACAAGAGAATATCACCTTATATTTATCTCCATGTACAGCCACAATCAAATATCCACCGACACTTTCCTTCCATCGTAGTATTAAATATCTTGGGAATAAAGAACAATACGTGTATAATTTTGCAGCACCTCATAATAATAAATGACGGGATTTGAAATGACGTAAGGTGTTGTTGTATGATTATATTTTGATATGATACTGATTTATTTGCACGATGGCAGGAAAGTGTTGGTGGTTAATTTGATTGTGGCTGTACAACAACAACAACAACAACAACAACCCGAGTCAAGTGATCAAGTCAGTACCCCAGTGTTGCCAGATGTCTAGGTGAATGGACACACATACATTCTCTCACTGAAGTACAGCCACAATCAAAATAATATCCACCAACACTTTCCTTCCATCGTAGTAAATATTTTGGTAATACAGAATAACACGTGTATGATTTTGCAGCACCTCTTAATAATAATAATAATAATAATAATAATAATAATAATTGAGGGGATTGAGTTGATATAAGGTGTTGTATGATTATATTTTGATATGATACTGATTGTAGTAAATATCTTTGTAATAAAGACCAACACGTGTATGATTTTGCAGCACCATATAACAATAATAATAATAATAATAATAATTGAGGGAGCTGAGTTGACGTAAGGTGTTGTTGTATGATTATATTTTGATATGATACTGATTTGTTGCACGATAGAAGGAAAGTGTTGGTGGTTATTTTATTGTGGCTGTACTGATAGTTCTAGTTCTCTTACTTTGCCCCTCTTTTAGCGAGGATTGGCACCTTGTAGCCTGGGGGAAGATGTGTTGATGTAAAGATGTAACAACACTGACTGCTTTAAGGATTTTTACATAGTAGTCGATAGGTATAAAGACAACAATAATCTTCTACTATTAGGGGTGCTAGATGCCCTTTTCCACAACTAAATATATATTCTATTCAGAACTTTTCCCTCGTTAACAGTGACAGTGAATGAACAGTTAAAAAAATATAAGTACTGGGTGAACTGTCAACCATAAATCCCTTATTACAGTCATGGTATTCAATGGGGTCTACTTTGCACATTTTTTCTTTGACACCATTTGACACCCAATATTCTAACAAAGTGTGAGATCTGCCTGTACCTTCAACACCAAAAGGACACATATTCGTAACTTCAGTAATTCATTTTTAGTAACCTCAGAAATCGGTAACTTCAATCATTAACTTGGTAACTTTAGTAATTAATTTTTACCAGACCTGGTGAACCTTCATATAACTAACCATGTTTTCATTATAATGACATATATATGGAAATTTTCAGAAGATGGTGTATATTATTTATGGACCCTATGATCTTGTATGATAATTGGAGGCTTCTGATTCCTCCTGACCATGTCACGAAAGCACAGTCCTTCCATATAGGTGTGTGAGTTTCGTGGCAATATTTGAAGGACTCGTTTATCTCCAATTTTCTGCCTACATCACAGGGTCGGGTCCCTTCACTACATCAATACCAATATCTACACACACGCACACCAAGCACTCCATGTGACTGATGTAAACAAACGGGTCCAGTTCAATAAGTGACTTGAAACAACTTGATGCTTTTGGAGTGAATGGTTCTTACAAAGGTACAGCCACAATCAAATAACCACCGACACTTTCCTTCCATCGTGCAAATAAATTAGTATCAAATCAAAATATAATCATATAACACCATACGTCAACTCAACCCCCTCAATTATTATCATTATGAGGTGCTGCAAAATCATACAAGTGTTGTTCTTAATCATATCAAAATATAATCATACAACAACACCTAACGTCAACTCAACCCCCTCAATTATTATTATGAGGTGCTGCAAAACAATACATGTGTTGTTCTTTATTACCAAGATATTTACTACGATGGAAGGAAATTGTCGGTGGATATTTGATTGTGGCTGAACATACAATTTGATGTTAACTTGGGTTGGAGATTCAAGACACATTATAAATCATCTTGACTTCTCACGACTCATTTGGTGTAAACAAAACAACTTAATTGAAGGACTTAATAATAACAATAAAAACATAAACTACTACTACCACCATTACCATTATTACTACTACTATTATTACCACTACAACTACTACTACTATTACCACTACAACTACTACTACTATTACCACTACAACTACTACTACTATTACCACTACTACTACTATTATTACCACTACTACTACCACTATTAGTTTTACTACTACTACTACTACTCCTTCACCTATTACAACTAGTACTACCACTACCACCACTAACCTACCACTCCTGCCACTACAACTAACTACTCCTACCCCACTATCACCACCACCACTAACTACTCCTCTTACCCCACTATCACAACCACCACAACTAACTACTCTTACTACCCCCACTACAACTACTACAACTAACCTACCACCACTACTACAACTACCACTCCTGCCACTACAACTAACAAACAACTCCTACTTCAATTATGACCATCACAACAACAACAACAACAACCAACTCACCTGTAATTGAAACTTCTGCATGTATAGGACCTCTCCCCCAGACACGCCCTCTTACACTCACTGAGGGACGAGGCACTCTCAAAGTCTCGGATGTACTGAGATCGCAGACGTAGCCGTGTCCCCAACGCCTCGAAGTTGTCGGAACCGAAGCAACGCGAACGAGTGAACGAAGTCTCAGTGCCACCAAACGAACCACCGAATCCACCACCACCACCACTACTTCCTCCACCAAAACCACCACCACACCACTGCTTCCTCCACCAAAACCACCACTGCTTCCACCTCCAAAACTACCACTTCCACCTCCAAAACTACCACTTCCACCTCCAAAACCACACCACCACTACTTCCTCCACCAAATGGTCCACCACCTCCAAAACCACCACCACCACCACTGCTTCCACCACCAAAACCACCACCACCACTGCTTCCTCCTCCACCAAAAGATCCACCACCACCACCACCACCACCAAATGTTCCACCTGTGTTTCCTCCAAATGCTCCACCAATACTTCCTCCTGTTGGTCTGGGTACTCTGTTTCCTGTTGTACCACCAAATCCAAGTGTGTTTCCTGTAAGACCAGCCAGTCAAGTCATGTCAGAGGTGGGTGATAGGTGGTAGTGAGAGGGAGGGAGAGGGGAAGGTAGGTAGGTGGGAGAGGGAGGGAGAGGGGACGGTAGGTAGGGAGAGGGGAGAGGGAGAGGTAGAGGTAGGTAGGGAAGAGGTGGTATTGAAAGATATAATACAGTAATGATTGTGAAGAGTAAATGAAGGAATAATGAGCGAGAGAGTAAATGAAGGAATAATGAGAGAGAGAGAGAGAGAGAGAGAGAGAGAGAGAGAGAGAGAGAGAGAGAGAGAGAGAGAGAGAGAGAGAGAGAGAGAGAGAGAGAGAGAGAGAGGAGAGAGAGAGAGAGAGAGAGAGAGAGAGAGAGAGAGAGAGAGAGAGAGAGAGAGAGAGAGAGAGAGAGAGAGAGGAGAGAGAGAGAGAGAGAGAGTAAGTAAAATAAATAAGAATAAATTGATGATTATATATAAATAGAATGATGACAAAGTGAATGTAAAGTATAGATTAATTAAGTAAACCCTGTGATGGTGAATGAAAATTGGTGGCTTCTGATTCCTCCTGACTATGCCACGAAACAAACAAGTCCTTCCTTCTATATACAGTGTGTGTGTGTGTGTGTGTGTGTGTGTGTGTGTGTGTGTGTGTGTGTGTGTGTGTGTGTGTGTGTGTGTGTGTGTGTGTGTGTGTGTGTGTGTGTCGTGGCAATGTTTGAAGGACTCACTAACCTCCAATTTTCTGACTACATCATGGGAGTTCTTGAAATTATCATAGAGAAAAAAGGAAGAGATAAAAATAATAATAGGTGGATAATTATAGATAAGATATAATTAATGTTTGTGCATGATAATAATAATAATAATTGTAGGTGATAATCTGTAAAGGTAATGATGTTATGATTTAATATTTTAACCTGTTGATAAAAATAAAGTATGCATTAGAATAAAATAATATAAATAAAATAATAATAATAAAAAAAATAGGTTATAAAAAGGGTTATAGATTACAAGGGTTATAGATTACAAGGGTTATACAGTACAAAAATACAATATCAAAGCAGTATTCAGTACCTGTGATCGTGTATGAGAATTGGAGGCTTCTGATTCCTCCTGACTATGCCACGAAACAAGCTCCTTCCATATAGGTGTGTGTGTGTGTGTGTGTGTGTGTGTGTGTGTGTGTGTGTGTGTGTGTTTTTCGTGGCAATATTTGAAGGACTCTTTTATCTCCAATTTTCTGACTACATCACAGGGTCCCTTAATTAACGAGTCTAAATCTAAATCATTTCTGCTATCTAATTTTCCTATATATAAATAAAATAATGTATACCTTTCCTTCCAAACCAACTTAATTAAGGAACCCTGTGATGTAGTCAGAAAATTGGAGGTAAACGAGTCCTTCAAATATTGCCACAAAACACACACACACACACACACACACACACACTTACCTATATGGAAGGAGCTTGTTTCGTGGCATGGTCAGGAGGAATCAGAAGCCTCCAATTTTTATACACGAAATACACTAAGCTAAGTTACCTATAAATACAAAATATCGTATAACTTTCTTTCCAAATCAACTTCACGAAATACAATAAGCGAATTTCCGAAGCGAGAATCCTATGTTTTTTTTTTTTTTTTCATTCTTAACCACTTCACGAAAAAATATTATTAATTAACAGAAACGACGAAAACAAAAATTATATGGATTTTTTTTTCCTTCCAAACCACTTCACGAAAAAGAGTATAATTATAAAATGTATGTATGTATGTATGTATGTGTATGTATGTATGTAGTCCTATGTATATATATATATGTATATATATGTATGTATGTATGAATTCAGATTTATGTATGTATGTATGTATTCAGATGTATGTGTATGTATGTGTTTTCGATTTGTACACACACACACACACACACACACTAGAAATGACACGAATATTTGAGTTATTTATTATGTTATTGTGTTTGTTATTATGTTTGTTATTGGGACGGTACACACCTGAAGGATTGGTTGGTTGATTAGTATGACACACACACACACACACACACACACACACACACACACAAATGCTTGATACTGTCTCTCTCTCTCTTTCTTTCATACATACACTCAGTACACTCTCTCTCTCTCTCTCTCTCTCTCTCTCTCTCTCTCTCTCTCTCTCTCTCTCTCTCTCTCTCTCCATGCAAAAACAACTACACATCATCATTCAAAACACAAACATTAATTCATTACTTCATTATATATAAAGCATTCAGTAAGGCAATCATGCAAAGCCATCGACATTTTTATGCTCAGCTCACAAACAGTCATGCAAAACTTAAAAAAAAAAAAAAAAAAAAAAAAAAAAATAAATAATAATAATAATAATAATAATAAATGCGACATACTTTATACATTGGGATTGTGTGTTTCATGCACAATATATTATTTTCAGTTCAATACTTGCACTGTTGCCAAGTTATGCGTTACGTATGTATGTTTGTATATGTATGTCATGCGTGGATTGAATAGTTGGTTGATTGGTTGGCACAGCATTCAATCCATAACAATTATTTTCTGGGTCTGTTTTGTTTTGTTAGTTGGTTGATCATGCACTGGTAGTAAGTTTGTATATACTGTAAATTTAATAGCAGTCATAATTATCATCATGCACAGGTCAAGTCTTTGGGGATAATAAGGCTTGGAGTATGTATAATAAGGCTTGGAGTATATATATATTATGTGTTTAAGGGCCAGGTAATCATTCATGCCAGGTAATACAAGCCACGTCATTACAGGTACCAGGTCAAATCGGGTACCACAGGCTAGGTCATTCCAGGTACCATACTACAAGCCAGGTCATAACAGGTACCGGGTCAAATCGGGTACCACAGGCTAGGTCATTCCAGGTACCACAAGCCAGGTCATGCCAGGTACCACAGGCTAGGTCATGCCAGGTACCACAGGCTAGGTCATTCCAGGTACCATCGACCACAATCCAGGTCATGCCAGGTACCACAAGCCAGGCAGGTAAGGTCACTAGTGTAGTAGTGTCATGCCAGGTACCAGGTCAAATACAGGTACCACAGATCATCCACATCATGCCAGGTACCTTCCCCAGTTGGTCCTCCAGTTTCCCGTGATGCACCGAACGTCCTACGAGCCGTCCCAACATCAGCCACGTTCCCATTACCAGACCCGGAGCCCGATGGTCGGAAGGTGCCCAGGCGGTTGTCAGAAGTGGTGGTGAATGGTCGGTTTCCACTCAGGGGTCTGAACCGTCCACCACTACTAGCAACACCACCACCAACACCAACACCACCAACACTACCGCCTCTGCTGCCTGACTCACCACGGCGGTCGCTCTCGTTGTTGCGGTTGCGGTTGAATAGGTCAGAGCCGCCGCCCCCTTGGTTGTTGTTGTTTGTTGTTGTTCTGTCGTCATTGGTGTTGCCGCTACTACCGCTACTGCTGAATCCAGAACTGCCGCCTCCTCTGCTACTACTACTGCTGAATCCAGAACTGCCGCCTCCTCTACTACTGCTGAATCCAGAACTGCTGCCCCTATTGCTACTACTACCGCCGCTGCTGCTTCCAGAACCGCTGCTTCCTCTGTTACTGCTGAATCCAGAACTGCTGCCCCTACTGCTACTACTATCACTGCTGCTGCTTCCAGAACTGCTGCTTCCTCTGTTACTGCTGAATCCAGAACCGCTACTACCGCCGCTGCTGCTGCTGCTGCTACTGCTGAATCCAGAACTGCCTTCACTACTGCTGCTACTCCCCCTACTACTGCTGAATCCAGAACTGCTGCTGCTACTCCCTCTATTACTACTTGTTCCAAATCTGTCTCTGTTGTTGTTGCCGCCTCCGAAGCGATCTTGACCACTGCCGAATCTATCTCTGTCCGCTCCTGCTCCTGCTCCAAATCTGTCTCTGTCTCCTGCAGCTCCTCCTCCTGCTCCAAATCTGTCTCTGTCTCCTGCAGCTCCTCCTCCTCCTCCTCCTGCTCCGAATCTGTCTCTGTCTCCTCCTCCTGCTCCTGCTCCAAATCTGTCTCTGTCTCCTGCAGCTCCTCCTCCTGCTCCTGCTCCAAATCTGTCTCTGTCTCCTGCAGCTCCTCCTCCTCCTCCTGCTCCGAATCTGTCTCTGTTGCCTCCGAATCTGTCAATCTCCTCTCCAAATCGGTTTCTGTTTCCTCCAAATCCAGACACAAATGAACTACTGCTGCTGCTGCCTCCGAATCCGCTTCCCCGTCCTCCGAAGAATCCTGGCCTACTCCTGTCTCCTCCGAACGAGTCCTCCGTGGTGCCGCGGTCCCCGAGGGGCGTGTTCTTGTTGTCGTTGTTGTCGTGGGCCGATGAGACGCGTGTTCCCAGTCCCAATCCAGGTCTGGTGGCCCCTGTCTGGCCCGCACTACCTGGGCCAGCTTCAACGATCATGTGGTCTCCTACTCCACTTCCTCCACTATCACTCCCTCCACCATCACCATCCACAGACACACGAGGGGAGTCTGCCGAACCTGCCGCTATCTGATTCACACCTATGTTCTCTGGTTTTCACACACACACACACACACACACACACACACACACACACACACACACACACACACACACACACAGCGAGGGAGAGAGTTTAGGGGTTAATATTCACCTTCCTATATAACGACAATACACATCACACCAATTTAAGGAAGACAGTACAGAAAGAGGTTGTTGTTATTATTATTCTCTCTCTGTCACAACAATACACACACACACACTAAGGGAGAAATTACAGTAAGATATCAGTATTTTCCTACCTCCACACACAGTAAAAATTCTCTACCACCACCACAACACACACAGTAAGGGAGAAATTACAGTAAGTCATCAGTAATTTTCTTCCTCCACACACAACAGGGAAATTCTCTACCACCACCACCACAACACACACACAAACACACCTTTACCAACACACACTTAATATTATTCTTTCTCTCTATGACAACACACACCAGACATTTCCCAATCTTACAATTCATCAACTCTTTATATTCCAATCTATCATTTTCAAACCTTCCAATCCAACATTTCATAATCTTTCAATCAATCATTTCCTATTCTTGCAATCTATCAATTCCTAATCTTACAATCAATAATTTCATAATCATTAAAGCAATAATTTCTTAATCTTTCAATATCTTATCTCCTAATCTTTCAATCCATTATTTCTTATCCTTCCAATCCATAATTTCCTAATCTTCCAATCTGACATTACTCAATCTTCCAATCTATCCTTCACTAATCGTCCAATCCAACTACTATTTTCAACATTCCAATCCAACATTTCCCATCCTTCTAATCTATCATTTCCCCAATCTTCCAATCTAACCATTATTTCCTTATCTTCCAATCCAATCTATCTTTTCCTAATCTGCCAATCTATAATTTCCTAATTTTCCAATTTATCATTTCCAACCTTCCAATCCAACATTGCCTATTCTTCCAATCCATCATTTCCCCAATTTTCTAATCCATCATTTCCCCAATCTTCCAATCCATCATTTCCCAACCTTCCACTTTATTTCCTAAACCTTCCAATCTATCATTTACCCAATCTTCCAATCCAATACTTCCTAATCTTCCAATCCATAATTTTCTAATCTTCCAATCCAACATATCCTAATCTTCCAATCCATAACTCACCAACTTTCCAATCTATAATTTACCCAATCTTCCAATCCTTAACTTCCTAATCTTCCAATCCAACATTTCCTAATTTTCCAATCCAACCATTATTTCTCAACTTTCCAATCCATAATTGTTTAATATTCCAATCTATCATTCCTAATTTTCCAAAATATAGTTTCCTAATCTTCCAATCCATTATTTACATAATCTTTTAATCTATCAACTTGTAACCTTTCAATCCATTATTTGCTAATCTTCCAATCTATCATTTACCCAATCTTCCAATCCATCATTTCCTAATCTACTAATCCATACAATCTTTATATTCTAACACAAGATTATTCCTACTCATCCTGTCCAATCATTTCCAATCACTCACTCAATCCAACTTTTATTTATATAGAATACATTTCCTTTCCTTTTCCCAATCACACACACACACACACACACACACACACACACACACACTATCTTTTCTACACACACACAAGCACTATCCTCTTCCCACACACACACACACACACACACACACACACACACACACACACACTATCCTTTTTCTACACACACACACACACTATACTTTCTACACATAAACAGAAAACACACAAACACACTATCCTTTTTATATACACACACACACCGACAACAAACAATTATCACCTCATCACAACCACCACAACAACCACAACCACTACAACTTTTTACACATCAAGTAGTTGTAGTGAGGGTTGTACTCACTCCAATATAAAAGTCACTTAATTCACACCCAACAACAAACCAATCACCATAACAACTACAACACCCACTACCACAACCTATCATCATCACAACCACAACCTATTACAACGACTCACACATAAAATTTTCAAAGTAGTTGTAGTGTGGGTTGTACTCGATTCAATATAAAAGTAACTTAATTCACAACCAACAACAAACCAATTACCATCAACACTACAACACCAACAACCACAACCTATCACAACCATAAAATCTCACACACCAAGTTTTCGAAGTAGTTGTAGTGTGGGTTGTACTTAATCCAATATATAAGTCACTTAATTCACAACCAACAACAAACCAATTACCATCACAACTACAACACCCACTACCACAACAACTCACTATCATCACCTCATCACAACCACAACAACCTTTTACCCATCACGTTTTTTCGAAGGAGTTGTAGTGAGGCTTGTACTCAATTCACAACCCACAACAAAGACTACACTATCATCACAACCACAACCTATCATCATCAGAGCCACTACAACACCAACCCTACCAACAACAAACTATCATCACCTAACAACCACAACCACAATAACTCACCCATCACATTC
Source organism: Petrolisthes cinctipes (assembly GCA_033782935.1). Classification (NCBI taxonomy): domain Eukaryota; kingdom Metazoa; phylum Arthropoda; class Malacostraca; order Decapoda; family Porcellanidae; genus Petrolisthes; species Petrolisthes cinctipes. Next base: position 17,023 of record JAWQEG010005875.1, on the reverse strand, counting down.
TCAAATTAGTTGTAGTGTGGGTTGTACTCAAATCAATGATAATACACTTAATAAACAACCCACAACCCTACTACAATAACTCACCCATCAGATTCTCAAATTAGTTATAGTCTAGGTTGTACTCATTTTAATAATAATACACTTAATTCACAACCCACAACCACATCACAACAACTCACCCATCAGATTGTCAAATTAGTTGTAGTGTGGGTTGTACACATTTCAATATAAAAGAGTGAGGGTTATACTCAAATCCATAACACAACTACATCACCACAATCACAACCACAACTACAACAACTCACCCATCAGATTCTCAAAGTAGTTATAGTGAGGGTTGTACTCAATTCAATAATAATAATCATTCACTTAATTCACAACCCACAATCACAACCACATCACCCCACAACTACAACAAACTCACCCATCAGATTCTCAAAGTAGTTGTAGTGAAAGTTGTACTCAAATCAATAATAATAATACACTAAATTCACAACCCACAACCCCACTATCACTACAACACCAACAACCACAACCTATCATCATCACAATCACAACCACAACAAACTCACCCATCAGATTCTCAAAGTAGTTGTAGTGTGGGTTGTACTCTAGCTTTCCATTGAGGGTATCGTATTCACTAAGGAGACATGTGTTGTAACGTTCAGAGTGCATCACAGACCGACACACAATCTTTCGGTTCTCTAGGCACTCATCCAAACATTGGGCCAGGGTCATCGATGGTATTTCCTCGTAGCCTCGGAACCTGGAATGACAAATACGTGAGGGGAATTAGGTTAGGGATATAATTATGTATAGTATTATTTTATTTTAGGGTCATGTCAACACAAAATACAAACACACACAGACACACACACACAACATCTCAACACATATAAACAAGACACACACACAAACATATATAAACAAGACACACACACACACACACACACACACCATCATACATCACAACACATATAAAAAACACACAATACCCACACACAGCATCACAACACATATAAACAAACACACACATACACCTTCACAACACATATAAACAACACACACACACACCTACACCTTCGCCATGCAAACTTACCCAGATCCCAGAGTGAGGCGTCTTTCCCTATAGAGTTGGAATGCTGTCCGTACATCACTGTAACGTCTCTGGTTCAGTTGTTGGGTGTCTGAAGTCTGATCAAACGTGTACTGACCAACAACGTTTTCTGAAATGGAGGGGAGTGGGTGAGTTGAATGCAGTGTTAATTAAATACAGCGTAAATTTAAGTATGTACAGCCACAATCAAATAACCACAGACACATTTTTTTTTATTTCATTACAATTTAGAATACTGTACTACTGTATGTCCTTCTCATTGATGTTGTATTATGACTTCTATCTCTAAATACTCACCTCCATCAATATACATGACTTCATAATATAGTTTGTTGTTAGTGGTTGAGTTTCTGAGTTGGTGTGGTTATACTTTACAAACCTTCCCTCTCCTTGTTGTTATAATAAAGATTCTATATGTAATACTCAACTCTGTAACAACCTCTCATCACAATACTCACCTCCATCAATACACATGACCTCGTAGTAGAGTTTCTGATCGGTTGTGGAGTTTCTGAGTTGGTGTGGTTACAATTTGAAATACAGTATGTCCTGCATTTATAATAGAATGTATCTTTATTTTAAGTTAGAAAAATATACATTATTACGAATTCTTACTGCAATACTCACCACCATCAATACACATGACATCGTAGTAAAGTTTCTGAGTTGGTGTGACTACAATTTGAAATACAGTAAGTCCTGTAATTAAAGTTTTCCTTATTGATACAGCATTACGAATTCTTACTGTAATACTCACCTCCATCAATACACATGACCTCGTAGTAGAGTTTCTGATCGGTGGTTGAGTTTCTGAGTTGGTGTGGTTTACTAACACTGTCTTCAGCTGACAACATACACAATCTGGACCTCTTGTCATACTCCAGACTCCTACAGAAGATGAGTTTACTATCCAGACACAACTCCTGACACTCCACCAAGTCAACGTTCTTATGGAGCTCTGTGTCGTACGGTCCAACCAACTCGTAGTTCACACCCATAACGAACAGCAGCTTGTTCTTGGGGCAACGACGGTCCTCTGTAACACACACACACACACACACACACGTAAAAACTCAGGTTAGTACAGTAATTTTTATTGTTTAGTTTTTTCTTTTATATACCATTTTTAACAATAAAATTTGTGCTCCGTTTTTTATTTAATTTTTTATTCTCTGTAACACACACACACACACACACACACACACACACACACACACACAACTCATGTTCAGGGCCCGTATTTATCATAGGAAAGTTCACTCCTAAGTTAAAGTAGTAAAGTTGTGAGTAGGGTTGTGAGGTAGTAAGTAGGTTGGTATTAAGGTTGTGAGTGAGTAAGTAACAACAACAAAATAATAATAATACATACTAGTGAGACAGGTATTTTCAAAGTAGTCAGTGTTAGGGTTGTTCTGCAATAGATGTCTGTGTGTTCTGAGGGTATATCCTGAATGGTAACACTTCTTGCTCTCTCTGTCAAAGGTCCCACTGCGACATGTACGACGGGAGCCAAGTGGGTCGTCTGCATATTGGTTTAGACATCTGGTGGTGGTGGAAAGGTGGGGAATTATGTTTGGTTTATATTATGGTATGGTATTGTCTCTTGTGTCTATTTGTGTATATACGGTATGCAGTCGTTATATGATGATTACATTTAGCACATAGTTATATCCTTTTAACACAGGGTCAGTAATTCACTTATATATAGATTAGATTGGAAGAAATACTGGGATGGATGGAAGACTGGGATGGTTTAAAATGTGATGAGAGAGAGAGAGAGAGAGTACACCATTAACAAGATAGAGACAGACGTATTAAGTAATTAATAAATCAACTAACTTGTCCTGACAGTCTTCCAGTGTAGAGGCCTCAACTTCAAATCGATCAAGTGGATGGAAATTTTTGTTGCGTCTGCGTTCCATGACATAGAGCCTCGTAGCACACTCAGCCCTCACCACCGACTCTGTAAAATCACACACAACAATAACAAACCTATACATACATACATACCACACCATCGTACGTCAATAACCATGAATGTTCTTGCATGAGGCCCATACAATTAATATTATACGAGCCTTGAGGGACCCTGTGATGTCGTCTTAAAGTTGGAGAAAAATTAGTCCTTCAAATATTGCCACGAAACACACACACACACACACACCTATACGGAAGGAGCTTGTTTCGTGGCATGGTCAGGAGGAATCAGAAGTCTCCAATTTTATACACGATCACAGGGTCTTTTGATAGACTGGAGTGCCATAATTCTTCCAAAGTATGCCAGGAAACAAACCCATATTAAGATAAATAATGGTATATTAGCTGTTGCCTGAAATAGTTTGGAGGAATCATTTGCTATAGATTTACCACCCAAAACAATGTGCTCAATATAGTACCCCTTATTTTAGGACCCTGTGATCGTGTATGAAAATTGGAGGCTTCTGATTCCTCTTGACCATGCCACGAAACAAGCTCTTTCCCTATAGGTGTGTGTGTGTGTTTCGTGGCAATATTTGAAGGACTCATGCACTACCCTACCCTCCAATTTTCTGACCTCATCACACACATGGGGTTCAATAAGGGGGAAGTTTTGTGTTGGTAAGTCTGGAGCAACTGAATCCTCCAAACTATTTCAAGCAACAGAACATCATTATTTTTGTTCATCTGGTCCTGTTTCCTGGCATACTTTGGAGGAATCAAGGCACTCCAATGTACCAAAAAAGAATTAACACCTTAATTAAACGAAAAAAAAATACATAAAAACCCGCTATGAAACTTACTCTATGAATTATTTATAACCTACCTGTATAGCAAACCTCCCTGAAGTGAACCTTATCCTCAGCATCCCTCAGTCGGATCTCACTGTGACGGTCAGAGGGACGGGAGAGTTGACAACGAGACTGAGTGTAGCCCAAATCATCATTCTTGTAGTACTCGATCTTGCGTCCGTGGTCGAAGTCGAAGGCGGTACACGTGTTTCTGAAGCCCAGTGCTGTCTTGTCCTGAAGGCACAGCTCCTCACAGGAAGCCAACAGGTCCACGGGAGTACTGTTACGACGTATCTGTAAAGGTGTAGCAGGTTAGGAATTAATTAAGGGCTTTAAGTTAGTTAGGGGTTGTTATAAGAGGTGTGTGTGTGTGTGTGTGTGTGAAGAGAATTAAGGGTTTTAAGTTAGTTAGGGACTGATAAGAGGTCTGTCTGTGTGTGTGTGTGTGTGTGTGTGTGTGTGAAGAGAAATAAGGGTTTAGTTAGGGATTGTTAGTTAGTTAGTTAGTGTGTGTGTGTGTGTGTGTGTGTGTGTGTGTGTGTGTGTGTGTGTGTGTGTGTGTGTGTGTGTGTGTGTGTGTGTGAAGAGAATTAAGGGTTTTAAGTTAGTTAGGGATTGATAAGAGGTATGTGTGTGTGTGACGAGAAATAAGGGTTTAGTTAGGGATTGTAAGTTAGTGTGTGTGTGTGTGTGTACTCACCACATCAGCGTGTACTGGGTTTCCATCCATGACGGTATCCGGTAGTCTCTCATACCTCTCCACACCACGCCCTCCATTACACGAAGGTAAGGTCGCTGTGGAATATACACACACACGTTAGTAGTAAAGTTAAAAGCTCATACACACGTTATTGGTAAGGAAACATGAAGAAAAATAGATGGAAAGGAAGGACAGTAAACATAAAGGAAATGGGAGGAAAGGAAGGACAGGGAAAAGGTGATAGAGAGGAGGAATAGTAAGCATAAAGGAAATAGAAGGAAAGGAGGGACAGCAAACACCAAGGAAATAGAAGGAAAGGAGGGACAGTAAACACCAAGGAAATAGAAGGAAAGGAGGGACAGTAAACACCAAGGAAATAAAAGGAAAGGAGGGACAGTAAACACCAAGGAAATAGAAGGAAAGGAGGGACAGTAAACACCAAGGAAATAGAAGGAAAGGAGGGACAGTAAACACCAAGGAAATAGAAGGAAAGGAGGGACAGGGAAAAGGTGATAGAATGATGGGACAACAAGCATAAAGGATATACTGTAGAAGGAAAGGAGGAACAGGGAAAAGATGACAGAGAGGAGGGACAGTAAGCATAAATGAAATAGAAGGAAAGTAGGGACAGCAAACACCAAGGAAATAGGAGGAAAGGAGGGACAAGAAAAAGGTGATAGAGAGGTGGGACAACAAACACGAAGGAAATAGAAGGAAAGGAAGGACAAGAAAAAGGTGATAGAGAGGAGGGACATCAAACACCAAGGAAATAGAAGGAAAGGAGGGATTATCATAAGCTAGGTCAGTACACAGTAGGTAAGGTCGTTTCCAAAAAGAGAATCTCCTTCATTTAGTTAACTCTGCCTTTATTAACACACACCAGAAAAAAATATATATGAAAACCAACTACAACAACGAAAATGAAAAAATAAAAACTCGAAAATAAAAACCAAAATCAACAATAAACAGACAGACAGACAGACAGACCAGATAGACAGACAGACATACAGATAGATAGATAGACAGACAGACATGCAGACAGACAGACAGACAGACCAGATAGACAGACAGACAAATATACAGACACTCAGACAGACAGACAGACAGACAGACCAGATAGACAGACAGACAGAGACAGATAGATAGACAGACAAACCGACAGACACTCAGACAGACAGACAGACAGACAGACAGACAGACAGACAGACAAACAGACAGAGACAGATAGACAGACAGTGAACGAAATGTAGTAAAACACAGGCTCCAAACTATGTGCCGATTCCACAGTAGTTTGTTTTGGTTTGCAAGCATCCCAACGAAAGAAACTGAACTGTGTAAATGACTCATGAGTGAATTATTGGATGAATTTGATGACTCCATTATGAAACTATGGTAATAATGCAACTACATGACAGATTTTGTAGATATTGAGACTGAGTTTGTTGTTGGATATAATTAAGACTGACAAGTGTGGTTGGTTGGGGAGGATCATAACAAACCAAAAAAGCCACTGTGGAATCGGCCCTAAGACTGACATGTGTGGTTGGTTGGGAAGGATCATAACAAACCAAAAAAGCCACTGTGGAATCGGCCCTAAGACTGACAAGTGTGGTTGGGGAGGATCATAACAAACCAAAAAAGCCACTGTGGAATCGACCCTAAGGCTGACAAGTGTGGTTGGGAAGGATCATAACAAACCAAAAAAGCCACTGTGGAATCGACCCTATGTCATGAATCGGACTACTTCAGTTTATTAAGACTATTATAGGGGATCTGTTTCGTGGTATAGTTTGGAGGAATCAGTAGCACTCCTAAAATTCCCTTAAAAAGATACTTAGCCTTTCCTTCAAATAATTATACATATTGATAGTCAAATGAATATTGGTTTGTGTTAAAAATGTTAGGTTAAATGGTGTCTATACATACATATATACGTACTGTACATACATACGTACATACATACATGCATACATATATACATACATACGTACTGTACATACATACACATACATACATATATATATATTCATACATGCATACATATATACTTGCATGCATACATATATACATACATGCATACATATATACATGCATACATACAAATATACATATATATAGACCTGCCTGCCTACATACATACATACATACACATACATATATTCATACATATATTCATACATGCATACATAATTATGTACTTACATGCATTCACATATACTTACATACATATATACATGCTCAAGTTACGAAGAAATTGTTAGTGATATGAGATTGAAGGAAGGAAGGAAAAGAGGGGACAAGAAAGGGGATGAATGGAAGGAAGGATAAGGGAAGGAATAGAGTAAAGAAGGAAGGAATAGAGTAAAGAAGGAAGGAAGGAAGGAAGGAAAAGAGGGGATAGGAGAGGGGATGAATGGAAGGAAGGATAAGGAAAGGAATACAGGAAGGAAGGAAGGAAGGAAGGAAGGAAGGAAAACACACACAAAAATATATTCAGTTAGGGAAAAAAAAAAAAAAAAAAAAAAAAAAAATATCCGACCCACAAACTAACACAAAATAAGGATTACAATACAAACAAAATCCACCTTTATGTTAGACCGAAAAACGTATATTATTATTATTATTATTATTATTATTATTATTATTAGGTGGTCATGCAAAGTTGGGCAGGCAGACAGGCAGGCAGGTCATGCATTTGTTGTTGTTATTATTGTTATTGTTGTTGTTGATGCAGGGAAGAGGGGAGAAGGAGGAGGAGTCAATATTTGGGGGTTGGGGGGGGGGTTATATTTTTGTCCAGTGGTGATTCAAGTCAGGCCACGTTTAAGACTTGTTTCAGACCGTCACGAGAGAGATTAGTGGTACACTCGCCAGCACTGCCGCGTGGTACAGGGGCTCACATATATTCAGAGATGTAACACCACTATGATTATTTAGCTGGAAACAATCCACGTGTGTGAGATGGAGTATCCTCGATACACTAGCACATGAAGTGAACTTTGATGCTTAAGGAACTGAATCACTTAAATCTCTAAAACATGTGAGCCCTTGTACCACGCGGCAGTGCTGGCGACTGTACATACACACACACCCACACACTTTTTTAATTTGACAACAACGTGATATTTCAAGGCTCAAGAGATGCTTCAAAACAAGAGTGATATGAGAAATGTTGTGAGTGTTTGATGGGTTGATGGGTTGGTTGGTTGGGTTGTTGATTGATACGACATTCATGTATCACTCATTTATTACTCATTTATCGTGGTCCCAAATGGAGGAGGGAGGGAAGGTATGACAGAGACTTGTTGGTATGGGCTTCCAGACGTTCATTATTCATATCGTGGTCCCAACAGAGCATTACATGGAGACAAGAGACGTGTTGGAGAAGGCAGGCTAAGAGACTGTAGGCAGACCAGCCATTCAATTCATTTCGTGGTCCCCCTGTTGTAGGGAAGAGGGCATCGTGGTCCCATTTGGAGAAGAGAAGCAATAGAGACGTGGTGAGAGCAGGCAGGCAGGCATTCACATTGTGGTCCCAGTTGGAAAAGGGAAAAGAAGAAGACGAGGCTTGGTGAGGTATTCATTAAGGTCCCTGTGATGTAGTCAGAAAATTGGAGATAAACGAGTCCTTCAAATATCGCTACGAAACACCCCCTATAGGAAAGGAGCTTGTTTCGCGGCATGGTCAGGAGGAATCAGAAGTCTCCGATTTTCATACACGAATACAGGGTCCTTAATATCGTGGTCCCATTCTGAGGAGAGAAGGTATCGTGGTCCCAGATGAGTGAGAGAAGGTATCGTGGTCCCAACTGGAGAAGGGTAGGTAAGAGACGAGGCGTAGTGAGGCCAGGCAGGCAGGCAGGCAGGCAGTCATAATATCTTGGTCCCAGATGAAGAAGGGAAGGCAAGAAGCGAAGTCATGCCAATCAGCCAGTCGTAGAATTAACATCATGCAGAGGTACAGACAGACAGCTTGGGCAGGATGGTGGGGTATGGTGGGTGAGTGGTGGGGTGTGGTGTGGGTGTGGAGGGAAGGGAGGGGTGGAAGGGGTGGACAGCTTGGGGTAATGAGGTGTGTAAGTGTGAAGGGAAGGGTAGGGGGGGGGGAGAAGTAAGGTCGGGGTAACAAGGGAGGCAGGACAGGGAGGGGGGGAGGGAAGAGTAGGTCAACGTGCATCTATCCTGAGCCAAGCAGCCCCACCACTTACCCATAACCGCCGCTAGAGGGCTCTGTGTACCCTCTGCTGTTGATGACGTTGTTGTAGCTGTGGCAGTAGGAGGTGTATCAGTAGTCACATTAATCTGCAGTGTAAGTACCGTAGCCGTGACCTCCTCCCCAGACAGACCTACACCAACATTATGACCCTCTGCATGTTGTGAGTTTGGTGGTGCTGTAATGACTTGGTTCAGTGCTGGGGCCGGGTAGGGATCCAACTGTCTATGATGTGACCCTCTCATTGAAGTACCCGTCCCTCCATTCAACATAGATGTCCCCGCCCTAGCTGCTGCCTCCACCACCTGTCTGCTAAGGCCATAAGGTTCTCCGCTGCCCTCTGCTACCGGTAACACTCCTGCTGCGACACACGAGACTCTAGTACCAATAGTAGTAGTAGTAGGAGTAGTAGGAGGAGTAGGAATAGCAGTAGTAGTGGTTGTAGTGGTTGTCTTGTGGTGTTCGTTGGTTCTTCTCTTGCTTTCTTGGTTGGTGTTGTGAGTGCATAAGGCCACCAGCTGCAGCACACATACACACACACACACACCAACCACATCCCATACACCAGTACAGTAGCACCATCTAGTGACTCAACCCTGCTGCTGTGCATGCATTACTACTGCCGTGCCATCCTCACTATGTGTGTGTCTATGAGTGTGTGTGTGTGTTGGGGTAGGGTGTGTGTGTGTGTTGGGGTAGGGTATGTGTGTTGGGGTAGGGTGTCTATGCGTGAGCGTGAGTGTGTGTGTGTGTGTGTTGGGGTCGGGTGTCTATGCGTGTGTCTATGAGTGTGTGTGTGTGTGTGTGTGTTGGGGTAGGGGGTCTATGCGTGTGTGCAATTCACCTACGGTCTTGATTACGTGCTGGACACGTGCTCACCAACTGTTACCCTCCCGGAATGAGCTCAGAGCTCTTAGTGACCGATCTTTGGGTAAGGCTGTGTGCCAGTGTGTGTGTGTGTGTGTGTGAGTATAAATGCTTTGCAAAGGTTTCCTGTGTGTGTGTGTGTACTTACCTAACAGTATTTGTACATGGTGTGTGTGTGTGTGTGTGTGTCTACTTAATTAATAGTGTGTGTGTACTTAATTAATAGTGTGTGTGTGTGTGTGTGTGTGTGTGAGGACCAAGCCACTACGATACAACACACATCACCCACAGCTCCCCACCAATAAAGCTTCACTCTCTATCCATCCATCCATCCATCAACCTTCAATCCTTCAAGTGCGGGGGGGTGAGGGTGGGGGGGTAGGGGGGAGGGAGGGGGGCCATGTGTCTCGAGGCGTTATGACCAAACCGCTTCATTTGTTTTGGTTTTGTGATTGTTTCATAATTCATTTCTCATCAATTACTATTATTATTATTGTTATTATTATTATTATTGTTATTAATATTTTTATTATCATTATTATTAATATTGTTATTAGTGTTATTACTATCATTATTATTATTATTATTATTATTGTTATTATTGTTATCATTACTATTATTATTATTACTATTATCATTATCTTTATTTCTATTACTATTATTATTATTATTACTATGATTATTATTATTATTATTATTATTATTATTATTATTATATACGATAGTGTAATAACTTCTACAAACATTACACAGATAGACGGTGGTAGGAGACGGGGGTTGGTGGTTGCTTAGTTAGTTAGTTAGTTAGTTAGTTAGGTATACACGGTCTTCTAAAAATATATAAACAATTATATATATTAATCATTATCTCCAGAAATGCCAAAACTAAAATGTCTTCTTAAAATATATGAACAATTATACACATTAATCATTATCTCCAGAAATGCCCAAACTTAAATAGGTACAGCCACAATCAAATAACCACCGACACTTTCCTTCCATCGTGCAAATAAATCAGTATCATATCAAAATATAATCATACAGCAACACCTTACGTTAACTCAACCCCGTCAATTATTATTATGAGGTGCTGCAAAATCATACACGTGTTGTTCTTTATCATATCAAAATGTAATCATACAACAACACCTTACGTCAACTCAACCCCCTCAATTATTATTATGAGGTGCTGCAAAATCATACACGTGTTGTTCTTTATTACCAAGATATTTACTACGATGGAAGGAAAGTGTTGGTGGATATTTGATTGTGGCTGTACCCTTCCCTGAATTACTATAGGACCCTGCGATGGTGAATGAGACTTGGTGGTGATGTTGGTGGTGCCTTCTGATTGCTCCTGACTATGCAACGAAACAAACAGTGTTCTCTCCTTAATTGAAATAGGTGTGTGTGTGTGTGTGTGTGTGTGTGTGTGTGTGTGTGTGTGTGTTCTGATTCCTCCTGACTATGCCACGAAACAAAAAATGCTCCCTCCATAATCAAAATAGGTGTGTGTGTGTGTGTGTGTGTGTGTGTGTGTGTGTGTGTGTGTGTGTGTGTGTGTGTGTGTCGTGGCAATGTTTGAAGGACTCACTTTACCCACCAATCCAAATTTTCTGACTACATCACACACAGGGTCCCATAAGTAAAAAATATTTGTTCATAATATACTTTTTTTTTTAACTTACTGTATTTTTATTTCATTACGTCTTCGCATTTTTTTTTTTTTTTTTTTTTTTTTTTTTTTTTTTTTTTTTTTTTTTTTTTTTTTTTTTTTTTTTTTTTTTTTTTTTTTTTTTTTTTTTTGTAAATTTGAGTGCTCCTGATTCCTCCAAACCGTCCCAGGAAACAGACCAATATAATAGTGTATCTGTCTGGTGTTGTTTCGTGGTATAGTTTGGAGGAATCAGTAGCCTTCCAATTCACCCAAGATATACGATAATTATTCACTTATGCTTTTTACAGACGACACACATTATTATTGTTATTGTTATTATTGGTATTATTATTATTATTATTTTTATTATTATTACTATTATTATTACTATTATTATTATCATTATTATTATTATTTTTATTATTATTAGTTTTATTATTATTATTTTTATTATTATTTTTATTATTATTATTATATTATTATTATTATAGTTATTATTATTGTTATTGTTATTATCATTATTATTATTATTATTTGTATTTCACTGAGTATATTTTTAGTTTTACTAAATATATAGATTAATTAGTACATAAACACTCCTTACTTACAAACACACACACACCACACACACACACACACATCGACAATTAACTTTCACTGTACTCTCTTATACGAAATACAGAGAGAGAGAGAGAGAGAGA
>JAWQEG010005874.1:85000-90589 GCA_033782935.1 Petrolisthes cinctipes | reverse complement strand
ATGTTGTTGTCGTCGTCGGCGAATTGGAGGCTATAAATTCTTACTAGTGATGCCACAAAATCCATCTTGTTGCCGAGGAAATCTGTTTCGTGATAGTGTTTGTAAGAATCGGTAAACGTCACATTATCGACTACATTGCAGGGCTCTTAATTAGGGTTTCTCACGGTTGTAAATTCTTCCTTCGTTTTTCGACCTTCATCCTCTGTCCTCTATTCAGACTTTTGGTGGTGGATTTAGGTGTTTAGATATATAATTTTCTACTTTATATTATGGTCTAATGAGAAAAATGTGTTGAGGGGTGTGTGGCAGAAGCTTCGTACAGATTCTAAAGTGTTCTCCATTTCCATATAACGAAAATATAGTAATGAGGAAGCCTTAGTTTGACAAGAGAATGAAGGAAAGTGTGCCAGTGTGAGGCTCGTTTTAGCAACTGTATGGAGGCCTGGGCAAGATTTTAGAATATTGAGCAAAGCCGTTTGGATCATAACTGGACTATGATTATATGTAAATGTTATGAATGTGTCTTTTTATGCGTCTGTGTATGAAGACAACAGTGATAGCCACACACACACACTCGTATACCAGACACACACACACACACACACACGGATACCAGACACACACGACACACACTCATGGACACCAGACACCAGACAGACACACACACACACACACACACACACACACACACACACACACACACACACACACACACACACACACACACACACACACACACACTCACACACACACACACACACACACACACACACACACACACACACACACACACACACACGTTACTGATAGCCATACATACACACACCATCCTGACTGATACACACACACACACATACACATACACACACTTTACTGATAGCCATACATACATACACCATCCTGACTGACACACACACACACACACACACACACCATCCTTACTGACACATACACACCATCCTGACTGATACACATATACATACACATCCATTCATTCACACACGCACATATCCTCCCAGCATTACCGAGAACACACACACTCACTATCCTAACTGACACACACACACACACACAAGCATTACTGACACACACACACACCACAATTACTGACACACATACACCCTGACTTGATACACACACACACACACCAGCATTACTGAGAACACACACACACACTCACTATCCTAACTGACACACACACACACACCATTACTGAGAACACACACACACACACCATCCTTACACATACACAAACACACATACACCATCCGTTACCTTACACACACATACCATCCTTACCTTACACACACACACACACACCATCCTTACACACAAACACACCCTCCTTAACTTACACACACATACACAAATACACCATCCTTACCTTACACACACATACACAATCCTTACACACACAAACACACACCACCATCCTTACCTTACACACACATACACCCTCCTTACCTTACACAAACACACACCCTCCTTACCTTACACACACACACAAACACACCCTTCTTACCTTACACACACACACACACACTATCCTTCTTACCTTACTCACACACACAAATACACCATTCTTACCTTACACACAAACACACACACCCTCCTTACCTTACACACACACCATCCTTACACACACACACACAAACACACACACACCCTTCTTACCTTACACACACACACCCTCCTTACCTTACACATACACAAACACACATACACCCTCCTTACCTTACACACACACACACACCATCCTTACCTTACATACACACACACACTCACTATCCTTACCTTACACACACACACACACACACCCTTCTTACCTTACACACACACACAAACACACCATCCTTACACACACAAACACACCATCCTTACCTCACACACACAAACACAAACACACATACACCATCCTTACCTTACACACACACACACACACACACACACACACACACACAAAAGTAATCGTACAGTTTAGTAAGGAGGCGTTGAAAGAATGTATTGTATTGTATGGATTGTATTGAATAGACCCGTGTTGTATTATTGAGAGGTTTTTGTTTGTAAAGGCACCACGAGTAGGGTAGGAAGGATTTGAATACAGTGAATGGATATATGAGAGAGAGAGAGAGAGAGAGGAGAGAGAGAGAGAGAGAGAGAGAGAGAGAGTGTGGTGTGTGTGTGTGTGTGAGGAAGCTTATGAGAGAGAATGTGTGTGTGTGTGTGAGGAAGCTTGAGAGAGAGAGAGAGAGAGAGAGAGAATGTGTGTGAGAGCAAGCTTATGGGAGAGAGAGAGAGAGAGAGAGAGAGAGAGGAGTCTATGGGAGAAAGAGAATGTATGTCGCAGAGAGAGAGAGAGAGAGAGAGAGAGAGAGGGTATGGTAGGAAAGGGAAGGTTGGTTGGTGTATCTATGCATATGTAAATTGTTTTGTGATGGGTGCCTAAAGCCATACTCTCTCTCTCTCTCTCTCTCTCCTCTCTCTCTCTCTCAATAATATTCTCCCTTAGTCAGTGCCTCTCTCTCTCTCTCTCTCACTCTCTCTCTCTTCTCAATAACATTCTCCTTCTCCCTTAGTCAGTGCCTCTCTCTCTCTCTCTCTCTCTCTCTCTCTCTCTCATGACATTATAACGAAAACAATAATAAAAATAATAATCCCCTCTACAACTTACTGCTTCAATAATAATAATAACAATAATAATAACAATAATAATAACAATAATAATAATAACAATAATAATAATAAAAATAATAATAATAATAATAATAATAATAAAAATAATAATAATAATTAATAATTATAATAACAATAATAATATCTTCCCTACAAATTATTGACATAGGGTAACAGCATCAATCTAAAATACTTTCACTCTTTTAAATGATACCAATCTAAACGAGTTATATTAATACATTCATATATACAGTACACACAACACACACATATACATATACTGTACTTAGATAAATACACACACATATTTATATACAAACAGACATTAACATAGATACACACACACATACACAGCTTAGAAACACACACACACACACACACATTTACATAGATACAACACACACTTGCACAATTGACAATCACAGTACGTTTGCAATAGGTCTGGATAGGTTTGCAATAGGTCTGGATAGGTTTGCAATGGGTCTGGATAGATTTGCAATAGATCTATTAATTAGTTATAAGTGTAATTAAGATTTTTGCAATAATTTTAATTAAGTTTGCAATGGATTTGTTTATTTACGTTTTGCAAAATGTTTAATTAAGTTTGCAAAACGTTTAATTAACTTTGCGATAGGCTTGTATGGAGCTTAATCTTGCAATAGGCTTGGCTAGGTTTGCAATAGGCTTAATTAAGATTGCAATAGGCTTAATTAAGATTGCAATAGGCTTAATTAAGATTGCAATAGGCCTAATTACGTTTGTAATTGGCTTGCAAATGGTTTAATCTTGCAATAGGCTTAGATATGTTTAATTAAGCTTGCAATAGGCTTGGATAGTTTGAAATACGTTCAATTAGGTTTGCAATAGGTTAAAATACGTTTGCAATAGGCTCAGATGGCTATAATTAAGCTTGCAATGGGTTTAAGCTGACAATGGGTCCTAATTAAGCTAGCAATGGGTATAATTATAGCTTGCAATTGGTATAGTCAAGCTTGCAATGTGCATACCAATTAATCTTGCAATGTGTATAATTAACCTTGCAATGTGCATACCAATTAAGCTTGCAATGGGTATAATTAAGCTTGCAATGAGTATAATTAAGCTTGCAATACGTATATTTAGATCTGCAATAGGACACACACACACACACACGAATTACAGGTGAAAACAATAGGGATGTAGAAGTAAGGCAGTGTGAGTGAGTGAGTGAGCTATTTCAAGAGAGAGAGAGAGAGGAGGGAGAGGGAGTGAGAGTGTGTGAAAGAGAGAGAGAGAGAGAGAGTGTGAGTGAGAGAGAGAGGGATTGAGAGAGAGAGAGTGAGAGTGCCAGAGAAGGAGTGAGAGAGGAGAGTGAGTGAGAAAAAAATAGAAATAGAGAGAGTGAGAGAGAGAGGAGTGAGAGCAGAGTGAGAGAGAGAGAGAGAGATACAATAACACACGGCTGTCTAACAAACCATCTTTAAATCACCCATCACTCTACCATTATCTACCTTTACCCATTTACTATAACTATTAAATGGGTAATAATAATGGGGAAGATAAAATTATAAAGTTAACTCGACTCACCGTAATGGGGGGAATAATATTTTTAGTCCCGAGAACACACAACCTCCCCCTCTCACTGCCTGACCTCTACTGATGTTATTTAAGCAGGGTTGCCAATATATATTTCTCGTCGTCGTCGTCGTTGTTGTTGTCTTCTTCCCGCCCCGACTACCCATGATATAGCCCAATCCTGACTAAATACTAGCCCAATCTTCTTCTCGCCCAGACTACCCTTGACATAGCCCAATTCTGTGTAAATACTTGCCCAATTCTGAATAAACACTAATCCTGAATAAATATTAGCCCAATTCTAACTAAATACTAGCCCAGTTCTGACTAAATACTAATTCTGAATAAATACTAGCCCAATTCTGTGTAAATACTAGCCCAATCCTGAATAAATACTAGCCCAATTCTAACTAATTATTAGCCCAATTCTATATAAATACTAGCCCAATCTTGATATTTCTCGTCGTTGTTGTCTTCTTCCCGCCCCGACTACCCATGATATAGCCCAATTCTGTGTAAATGCTAGCCCAATCCTGACTAAATACTAATTCTGAATAAATACTAGCCCAATTCTGTGTAAATACTAGCCTAATTCTGACTAAATACTAGCCCAATTCTGAATAAATACTAGCCCAATTCTGAATAAATACTAGCCCAATACTGAATAAATACTAGCCCAATTCTTAGATAAACACAGTATAATATTTCCCAATTTTCCACATCATATAAACCGTATATATAAAACATACACGGTTTAAAATCTAGTATTAATATAAAAAATCAATATATCTCCCTATATTAACACCTAATTATTATTTTGTTTATATATTTCAACCCAGAACTGCCGCTATTTTTTTTATATAGCCAATCAGGGTTTACCGGCAACGTGATGTAAAACCCGCCCAAATTTGGCTAGAAAACCACAAAGCTGCTGATATTTATGCTAACTTTTTATGTGCCAGTGTTGCCAGATCCATGTAGCAGCAAGAGATGAAAAATATATAAGATATTACTTTCATTAAATCATCTCTCTCTCTCTGACTAACTCCAAACGATTTTCACATAATACTAGTAGATTATGAAAAAGATCTCATTTAATTATTCCATCATCATCTCTCTCTTAACTAACTCCAAACGATTTCCACATATTATAATAGTAGTAGATTATGAAAAAGATCTCTCACTTATTCCATCATAATCTTTCTCTCTGACTAACTCCAAACGTTTTTCACATATTATAATAGTAGTAGATCATTAAAAAGATCTCATTTAATTATTCCATCATCATCTCTCTTCCCCACGTCTATAATTATTGATATTGATAATGATATTGATAACTGCGTATATTTGTAAATTGCAAGG
>JAWQEG010005874.1:75000-80000 GCA_033782935.1 Petrolisthes cinctipes | reverse complement strand
GGCTACTTCTGTATTTAATCGCACATTTTGGCTACTTCTGTATTTTCATCATATTTGGCTATTATTTAACCGCACATTTTGGCTAGTTCTGTATTTAACCGCACATTTTGGCTACTTCTGTATTTTCATCATTTTTGGCTATTATTTTAACCGCACATTTTGGCTACTTCTGTATTTTCATCATATTTGGCTATTATTTAATCACACATTTTGGCTACTTCTGTATTTTCATCATATTTGGCTATTATTTAATCACACATTTTGGCTACTTCTGTATTTTCATCATATTTGGCTATTATTTAATCACACATTTTGGCTACTTCTGTATTTAATTGCACATTTTGGCTACTTCTGTATTTTCACCATATTTGGCTATTATTTTTAACCCACATTTTGGCTACTTCTGTATTTTCATTATATTTGGCTATTAATTAATCACATATTTTGCTAGTTCTGTATTTAACCACACATTTTGGCTAGTTCTGTATTTTCATCACATACTTGGCTAGTATTTAACCATACATTTTGACTAATTCTATACTTTCATACAGCATTAATTTTTGCCCAGACAATTTTATCCTCGGGAAGGAAGCACTCTACGTAATCTTTAAAAAAAATAATAATAAAAAATAACTTTAAAATACGTCGGTTAATCCACAAAAATTGGCTTAATTAAGAAAATAGTATACTTTTTTTACAGCCACAATCAAATATCCACCAACACTTTCCTTCCATCGTAGTAATTAAATATCTTGGTAATAAAAAACAACACGTGTATGATTTTGCAGCACCTCATAATAATAATAATAATAATTGAGGGGGTTGTTGAGTTGACGTAAGGTGTTGTTGTTGTATGATTATATTTTGATATGATACTAATTTATTTGCACGATGGAAGGAAAGTGTTGGTGGATATTATTATTATTATTATTATTATTATTATGAGGTGGTGCAAAATCATACACGTGTTGTTCTTTATTACCAAGATATTTAATTACTACGATGGAAGGAAAGTGTTGGTGGTTATTTGATTGTGGCTGTACATACATTGGAGTGCCTTGATTCCTCCAAAATATGCCAGGAAACATGAACAGATTAACAAAAATAATAATAATGGTGGTCTGTTGTTGCTTGGAATAGTTTGGAGGAAGCATTTTGGTCCAGATTTAAACACCAACACACACACACACACACACTCAATAATGTACAGTACAGTATGTGGATGTACTTACACACACACACACACACAAACACACACGCAATAATGTACAGTACAGTATGTGGATGTACTTACACACACACACACACACACACAATAATGTACAGTACAGTATGTGGATGTACAGTACTTAAACACACACACATACACACACACACTCAATAATGTACAGTACAGTATGTGGATGTACTTACACACACACACACACACACAATAATGTACAGTACAGTATGTGGATGTACAGTACTTAAACACACACACATACACACACACACTCAATAATGTACAGTACAGTATGTGGATGTACTTACACACAAACACACACACAAGAATACTGTACATTACTTGATTTTACCTACACACACACACACACACACACAATAATACGGTACTTGGATTTACACACACACAAACACACACACACACACACATACATACACACACACACACACACACATACACACAATAATACAGTACTTGGATTTACACATACACAAACACACACACACACACACACACAATAATACAGTACTTGGATTGATTTACACACACACACACACACACACACAGGTTACGTATACAAGTATCAGTGTTTGGAAGTACCACAGTGATAATTATTTTAGACCCTGTTGAAATATTGGAACCTTACCATACACATTCTATTTACCTCTTCAGAATAATTTACCAAAGCATAATAAAGCATTTTTTTTTATCATAACGATACTGTATATATTAAAAGGGTACATTGGAGTGCCTTGATTCCTCCAAAATATGCAATGAAACAAACCGGACCAGATGGGGGAAAAAAAAAAAATGAAAAATGAAAAATAAAAAAAAAAATTGAAAAAATGAAAAAAAATAAAAAATAATAATAATAATAATAAAAAAAAAATTGGTGTTCTGTTGTTGTTGTTGTTGTTGTTTGGAAAAATTGTTTGGAGGAATCGGTCGCTCCGGAAATGCCTTGTTGTTGTTTTGTACTGTTGTTGTTGTTTTGTTATGTGTGTGTGTGTATTGTACTGTTTGTTTGTAATGAATGTGTGTATAGTAAACAAACTCTCTCTGTTTTTTTATACACATCCATAAACACAGTGTTGTATATATGTGTGTGTTTGTTTACTGTACACACACATACATTACAAACAGTGTTGTATATATGTGTGTTTGTTTACTGTACACACACATAAACAAAGCGGTAGATATGTGTGTGTTTGTTTACTGTACACACACACATACATTACAAACAGTGTTGTATATATGTTTGTTTGTTTACTGTACACACACACATACATTACAAACAATACATTCGGATACCATAGTTTCTAGCCCACCTGTGTGTGTGTGTGTGTGTGTGTGTGTAGAAACAATGGTATCCAAGGCATTACTGTATACAAATATATTTAAATAACAGAGAAATAATTAAACAGAACTGATTACACTAAAAAAAAAATAACATGTCTTAATTAATGTGAAATAATTAAACAGAACTGAATACACTACAAAAAAATAGCATGTCATACTTAAGGGGGTGCCGGAATAGGGGGACAGGCTTGGGGGGGGTTTGGGGGGTGCGGGAGTAGGGGGACAGGCTTGGGGGGGGTTTTGAGGGGTGCAGGAGTAGGGGGACAGGCTTGGGGGGGGTTTGGGGGGTGCCGGAGTAGGGGGACAGGCTTGGGGGGGGTTTTGAGGGGTGCAGGAGTAGGGGGACAGGCTTGGGGGGGGTTTTGGGGTGTGTGCGGGAATAGGGGACAGGCTTTCTACCCACCCCAAGCCTGTCCCCCTATTCCCGCACCCCCCAAACCCCCCCCAAGCCTGTCCCCCTACTCCTGCACCCCCCAAACCCTCCCCCCAAGCCTGTCCCCCTACTCCCGCACCCCCTTAAGGAGACACACCCCAAGATAATTCAAAATATTACATACATACATACAGTGAGGTGCAAAAGTTTACAGTACTGTCTGAGTAAATAAACATGACAATTATAACCCAACAATTTTTATCTTTTTAATTAATTATGAAGGGGGTCAAAAATTTACTCTGTCTAAACAAACACGACATAATCCAAAATGTTTCGTCTTTTAAAATATGACATACAGTCGGGCACAAAAAAAAAAAAAGTACTTTATATCTCACTAAATATGACATAACCCAACAATTTTCGTCTTTTAAAATGTGACATACAGTCGGGTACAAAATTATCG
Organism: Petrolisthes cinctipes; assembly: GCA_033782935.1. Classification (NCBI taxonomy): domain Eukaryota; kingdom Metazoa; phylum Arthropoda; class Malacostraca; order Decapoda; family Porcellanidae; genus Petrolisthes; species Petrolisthes cinctipes. The sequence goes on along the minus strand of JAWQEG010005874.1, from coordinate 76,583 downwards.
TCTAAATAAAGATGACATAACCGAAGCATTTTCATATTTTAAAATGTGCCAAAAGTTACTTAGTATGACGTAACTCAAACTTTCTTTAAATAGTTTGTAAATATCACATACATACATACATACATACGTACATACTTACATACATACTTACATACATACTGTACATACATACATACATACATACATACATACATACATACATACTTACATACATACATACATACATACATACATACATACATACATACATACATACATACATACATACATACATACATACTTACATACATACATACATACATACATACATACATACATACATACATACATACATACATACATACATACATACATACATACATACATACATGCATACATGCATACATACATACATACACATAAATACATACTTACATACATACATACTTACATACATACATACATACATACATACATACATACATACAGTGGGGTGCAAAAAATAGTTACCGTACTGAATGTCTAAGTATGATAGATAAAAAACCAAACACTTTTCATCCTTCATTTAAATAATTTGTAAATAATACATACATACATACATACATACATACTTAGATACAGTGGGGTGAAAAAAATAGTCACTGTACTGAACGTCTAAATAAAAATAAGCACAACACAACATAACTGGACATTTTTTTTTTTAATATATTTACATTTGTCTTAATTTTGTAGTCTGTAAATATTACATACATAGATACGAGTGGAAGTCAAAAAGTTATTAAATCGTAAAAACAAAATTTAAAGGGAACGTTATAATTCTGTATTTTTAAACTAATTCTTCGACGACGAGGCTATTATTTTTTTTAATCTATTATAATTCTTCGTCGACAAAGCTCGTATTTTTTTTTAAACTATAATTCTTCGACGACAAGACTCGTATTTTTAAACTACTGTAATTCTTCAAAGACAAGGCTATTATTTTTTTTTAATCTACTATAATTCTTCAAAGACGAGGCTATTATTTTTTTTAAACTACTATAATTCTTCAAAGACAAGGCTATTATTTTTTTTAAACTACTATATTTCTTCGACGTCAAGGCTATTATTTTTTTTAAACTACTATAATTCTTCAAAGACAAGGCTCATATTTTTTTTTAAACTATAATTCTTCGACGTCAAGCCTCGTATTATTTTTTTACTACTATAATTCTTCAAAGACAAGGCTATTATTTTTTTAAACTACAGTACTATAATTCTTCAAAGACAAAGCTCATATTTTTTTTAAACTATAATTCTTCAAAGACGAGGCTCGTATTTTTTTTAAACCAATATAATTCTTCGACGTCAAAGCTAATATTTTTTTTTTAAACTTCTATAATTCTTCAAAGACATGGCTCGTATTTTTTTTTAAACCAATATAATTCTTCAAAGACAAAGGTATTATTTTTTTTAAACTATAATTCTTCGACGTCAAAGCTAATATTTTTTTTTTAAACTTCCATAATTCTTCAAAGACAAGGCTCATATTTTTAAACCAAGGCTATTATTTTTTCTAAACCACTATAATTCTTCAAAGACAAAGCTCATATTTTTTTTAATCTACT
>JAWQEG010005874.1:67500-72500 GCA_033782935.1 Petrolisthes cinctipes | reverse complement strand
TGAAATGAGACAAGCGTATGGAAACTTTTAAAACCATGACGTGTTTATTTTATTGTATAAAATGGAATTAAATAAAGGATGAAAGAAGACCACCCTAGGCCTGGAAGACCCTGTATAATGAGAGAGAACATGATAGAGAGAAGGGACAGTACATCCATGGCTGATAGTGGTGGACCAGGGTACAAGGAATGTTGGACACCAACTGAACACAGTTCCAACAAGTGAATTTTCCAAACCATTCTCAACGTTGAGAGAGGTTTAGAAGACTCACTTTTTCGAACTCTGTTCAGTTACTCTCCAACACTCATTGGACCCTGGTCCACCACTATCACCCATGGATGTACATGAGATGGAAATAGAAGGAGGAGGGACAGTAAACAAGAAGGAAATTGAAGGAAAGGAAGGAAACAGAAGGAAAGGAAGGAAACAGAAGGAAAGAGAAAGAAAGGAAGGAAACAGAAAGACAGAAAGAAAGGAGGGACATCAACAATTCAGGATGAAGGGAAGAAAGAAGGAAATGAGAGAAGAACTGATTATCATTGGTCTACAAATAGCTGCCTTCGTTAATCACCAAAGAGGGCTGAGAATTCCCAAATAAATTATAAAGTTACCATTACAACACCATTACATTATTTTTACATCTTTTATACATTACAGTACAAATAAGTTTTCGAGTCTTTGTTTGTAGGAAGCATTAGAGGAAGGAAATACATCTCTTTATCCATCTTTTTATCAACTCGACGTCTTGTAATATTTCTCTTTTTATAATCCACTTAAGAGTCGCTCACAATTACCATTTTATAATTTATTTCTCATTGACTCATGTTTATGGATGGAGATGTTAATGTCCTTCAAATTCACTCATCTAAAATACACTTCTTTTTTCTAATCCAATATTTCTTAACTTCACTCTCCCAAGAATTCACTTTTTTCCGACTCCGGGTACAAGAGACAGAGTGAGGAGGGAGAGTCACTCAAAATCACTCACTCATTTACTCATTCACACTCTCACTCACTCACTCACACTCTCACTCACTCACTCACTCATCTGTTGGACTTGCGACAGGCTGAAGTAGATTGGTGGTGGTGGTGAATGTAGATAGGTCAGTTAGACTACCTGAACTGCTGTCATCACCTTCACCATCCTCACCACCACCACCACCACCACCTCCTCCACCTCCCCCCACCACCACCACCTTCTCCACCACCCCCACCACCCCAGACGAGGGATTCAAGATGGCCGCCGGTGCTGCCGTTATCACCATTTTCGTCGTCGTCGTTTCGCTCGGATCTTCGTTCTCAATCTTCACCTGTTGCTGTTGTTGTTGTTGTTGTTGTGTTGTTGTTGTTGTTTTGATGGAGAATGATGGTTTTGTTGTTGTTGTTTTTGATGTCGTTGTTGTTGTTGTTGACGTTGTGGTGTTGGTGTTTGTTTTGATGGATATTTTGTTGAGTAGTTGTTGTTGTTGTTGTTTATCTCTCTTTTGTTGTTGTTGTGATGACTTTTCTCCTCCTCCTCCTCCTCCTCCTCTTCCTCCTCCCATCATTTCATTGAGTGACTTTATCGTCCTCCGTGGTTCCTTGGCCCCCTTGTTCTCCCCCCCAATTCCGTACCTACTCCCCATCAAACTTAGGACCCCTCCTCCGAACCTTCCCCCCGCCCCCTCCGCCAGCCTAGCTCGGTGTAGACTGGTTTTGGACCTTGTGGTACTTGTGTTCGTAGGTGTTGGTGTGTCGAGGAAACGTGACATTGCCCCGGCCTCCGTCCCTGTATCAGTGCCGTCCCTGTGTTGTCCCACCGCCCCGTCTCCACCCTCAGATATCCCAAATGTTCCATCGGCTCTCTCCCTCCGTCTCCTCTTCTCCATTATTGCCATTCTTATACGGTCCCTTCTATGTCTCTGTACTGGACAGGTTCTTTCTGAATGTAAAGTATAAGCCATAATACTAAATACTCTCTTACCACAATGTTTACATGAGAAAGTACAACAACAATCCTTAGTGTAGTTACAACGTTCACACACTATTTCTTCTTGATGATGTTTGTCACCACTGCCACGCTCACCCCGTGCCCCGGACCCACCCCGACGCTTCTTGGGAGCCGGGGCCTGTTGCTGCTGCTGGCCGGGGTGGTCACCGGGGCTACCAGTGTTACCACCACCACCGCCGCCACTTGGGGAGTCCTGTGGAATAAATAATATTGGCTACAGTGTCCAGAAAACACAAAATGGCTGATGAAAAGATGGCTACACTTATTATTCTTCATCTTTTATAATCATATTATCCTGTTTTTTATGTAGTAATATTTCTACTATAGTAAATAATAAGAATGGATAATAAAGCCTAGTACACACTGAGATACAAAGTTGAGAGACAGTCCCGAGACTATGTATGTGGACTGTTGGGAGACAATCCAGAGACAGGAGGGTGACAGTCCAGAGACACATTGGAGACAAGGTAACTTTATATCTGTATTGTTGAGAGATTGGCACCAAACCGTCACTAGACATTTCTTCTACTTTGTCACTGGACTGTTGGTAGACAATAGAGAGACAGTCCAGTGACTTTGTCTAGTAAGTACTGATCAACTACCCCCCATAGTCCCATACTCAACTAGTTGAACCAGTACTGCTGACTACCCAATCTAGGGGAAAAGTTGACACATATATAACAAAAAATTATTATTTCAGGACAACGGCTGAGAAGACAGTTTTGTGTAGATAGGTAATAACGGCTGTATGCACATCCCTTTATGCACGATGTGAGTACATGGTATATATAGACTCAAGAATTGTTTAGAATAGCATATGTTAATGAGAACTTTAAAGAGAAATACTACTACCAATTCTTACCACCACCACTACAACACCCCTTCTTACAACCACCACTACCACTACTACTACTACTACCACTATCACCACACCTCTTCCTACCACCACTACCACCACCACACCCCTTCTTACCACCACTACTACCAAGTCTTACCACCACTACTACAACACCCCTTCTTACAACCACCACCACCACTACTACTACCACTATCACCACACCTCTTCCTACCACCACTACCACCACCACACCCCTTCTTACCACCACTACTACCAAGTCTTACCACCACCACTACCACCACCACTACTAATTCTCACCACCACACTCACCACCACCACTACCACCACCACACCCCTTCCTACCACCACCACCACCACCACCACCACTACTACCAATTCTTACCACAACCACCACCACCACTACACCCCTTCTTACCACTACTACCACCACTACCACTACTACCAAGTCTTACCACCACCACTACCACCACCACCACAAGCACCACCAATTCTTACCACACTCACCACCACCACTACCACTACCACACCTCTTCCTACCACCACCACCACCACCACCACTACTACCAATTCTCACCACCACCACCAACCTACCTTTTTCTGACACAATCCTTTTTGTAGATGGTTATGAAGCCTTGCCTGAGTTGAACACCGAAGTCCGCAATGTTGACAACGATGTGAGACCTGACAATGTCCCTTCTCCTTGTGTCCCCTGAACCTCTCTCACTGGCGAACATTTGTAAACATTCCGTGCAGCGGTGGTAGCCCTCGGGAACCTGCCAATGAGAAATAGAAATGGATTAAGGGGATTCTCTTGCCTAACAGTAGCTTATAATTATATGGGTTGATTCCACAGTGGTATTGGTTTGTTAGCTTCTTAACCAATGACCAAACTTGTAAGGCTTCATTATTTTGCAAGGGTTGATTCCACAGTGGTATTGGTTTGTTTGTTAGCTTCCCAACCAATGACCAAACTTGTAAGGCTTCATTATTTTGCAAGGGTTGATTCCACAGTGGTATTGGTTTGTTAGCTTCCCAACCAATGACCAAACTTGTAAGGCTTCATTATTTTGCAAGGGTTGATTCCACAGTGGTATTGGTTTGTTAGCTTCCCAACCAACCACACTTGTAAGGCTTCATTCATTATTTTCCAAAAGCTGAGTACAGTATCCACATTCACAAAATCTATCAAACAGTTTTAGATAATGATGATGATTACTGCATAGATTACTCACCAAATTCATTAAATAATTCACCCAGAAGTCATTTACACACACACACACACACACACACACACACACACACACACACACACCACACACACAACTCCCTCTTTAGTTGATAATCCCCTACAATTTCCTTTCTTCATGTGATAGTAGTGATTATTTTTTACTCTTGTACACACACACACACACACACATTAACACACACACACACACACACACACACAACTCACCTCTTTAGTTGATAATCCTCTAGTTTCCTTTCTTCATATGATAGTTTGCTCTCGTACACACACACACACACAACACACACACATACCACACACACACACACACATTACACACACACACACACACACACACAAACACACACACATACACACAACTCACCTCTTAGTAGACAATCCCCTACAGTTTCCTTTCTTCATATGATAGTACAGTGATATTTTTTAATCTTGTACACACACACACACACACACACACACACACACATACACACACACACACAACTCACCTCTTTAGTTGATAATCCCTACAATTTCCTTTCTTCATATGATAGTACAGTGATATTTTACTCTTGTATGCTTTGTCACAGTACGGACACACTTCATTGCGTCCTTCGTTGTGTGTGAGGCGATGGGTCTTCATGTTGTGGATGAAACTGAACGATTTGCCACAGATGTCACATGGGTAAGGCTTCTCTCCTGTGTGTACCAACCTGAGTGGGAAGGAAGAGGAGGAAACGGGGGATTAATGTTAAGGTTATGTTGTGTAAGGGATGGACGGAGAGGGAAGGGAAGGGATGGGAAGGAGAGGGAAGAGGAGGAAAAGGGGGATAATTGTTAAGGTTATATTGTGTAAGGGAAGGGAAGGGAGGATGGGAAGGAGAGAGAAGGGAAGGGGATGGGAAGGGAAGGAGGGAGAAGGGAAT
>JAWQEG010005874.1:0-65000 GCA_033782935.1 Petrolisthes cinctipes | reverse complement strand
ATACACACACATAGAGAGAAATTTTATAACCTATTCTTGCACATTCTATATTGATCACACACCCTCTATAATTATACACACACACACAGAGAGAAATTTTATGACCTATTCCTGCACCTTCTATATTGATCACACACCCTCTATAATTATACACACACACAGAGAGAAATTTTATGACCTATTCTTGCACATTCTATATTGACCACACACCCTCTATAATTATACACACACACACAGAGAAATTTTATGACCTATTCTTGCACCTTCTATATTGACCACACACCCTCTTTATACACACACACAGAGAGAAATTTTATGACCTATTCTTGCACCTTCTATATTGATCACACACCCTCTATACACACACACATAAATAGCTGCATAATAAATATTCTCATACAATTAAATTTAACACATTCCTTTTAACACATGCCCGGGAAATCACCTTATGCACTCGATATAAGATGATTAAATTTAACATCAGTATCCTTTTAACACAGGCTCAGTAAATCACTTCTTAGACTGTATAATAATGAATAACAGAAGCCTAAGGAAAATATCTGGAGGTCTTCAATGAGTGTAAAATAAAATGATGGGTGGGTAAGAGAATAACAAAAGCCTGGGAAAACATGGTATGGTCTTCAATGAGAGAATTATAAAGTGGTGGTATTTATTTACTGTATATTGAGGGAACTATGGGTCGATTCCACAGTGGTATTGGTTTGTTAGCTTCCCAACCAACCGCACTTGTAAGGCTTCATTATTTTAGGGTTGATTCCATAGTGGTATTGGTTTGTTAGCTTCCCAACCAACCACACTTGTAAGGCTTCATTATTTTAGGGTTGATTCCACAGTGGTATTGGTTTGTTAGCTTCCCAACCAACCACACTTGTAAGGCTTCATTATTTTAGGGTTCATTCCACAGTGGTATTGGTTTGTTAGCTTCCCAACCAACCACACTTGTAAGGCTTCATTATTTTAGGGTCGATTCCACAGTGGTATTGGTTTGTTAGCTTCCCAACCAACCACACTTGTAAGGCTTCATTATTTTAGGGTTGATTCCACAGTGGTATTGGTTTGTTAGCTTTCCAACCAACCACACACACACCTGTAAGGCTTCATAATTTTCCAAAAGCTGAGTATCCACATTCACAAAATCTATCCAACAGTTAGATAATGATGATGATCACTGCATAGTTTACTCACCAAATTCATTAAATAATTCACCCATAAGTCATTAACACAGCCAATATTCTTTCGTTTGCGTGCTTACAAACCAATACCAATGACGGTGGAATAGATTTTATATTATCACTAACTAAAGATTCTAGCTGGTATAGTTATCACCCACCATTCTTGTTTGGGTTACAGGTGCCTTGGTACTTGACAATGTGACGTGTGAGTTCTGATTTGGACGGGAACTCGCTGCCACACGACTCACATTTGTTGGATCTCTCAGGACCACCTCTGTCAACATAAACATACAACAATAGGTTAGGAGATACAGTAATAGCAATGTATATAATGTGAGTGTAAACATTATGGTGAAGGAAGGAAATTATATTGTGAGAAATGAGGGAGAAGAGAAGAGAATGTTTTATGAGTCTCTACATTATATGAGAGAGCGCATAGACTGTCTTAAAAAATTAGACAGTAGGAGATTGTTTTGTAAGTGTAAACATTATTGGAGAATGAGTAGAGAATGTATTGTGTATGTATAAACGATATGAATGCTTTTGAGGGACAATATAACTAACATCTGTGTTTATGTGTGTGTGTGTGTGTGTGTGTGTGTAAGTAAACATATATATATACAGTCTTGTGTGTGTGTGTAGGTAGACAAACACAGCTCTGCACTTTGTATGTGTGTAGATAATTTCAAAACATTCACCCACAAACCAACCACCCAACAAACCAACCCATCAACCCATCAACCAACCAACCAACCAACCAACCAACCCACCAACCAACCAACCCACCAACCAACCCACCAACCAACCAACCCACCAACCAACCCACCAACCCACCAACCAACCAACCAACCAACCAACCAACCAACCAACCAACCAACCAACCAATCCACCAACCAACCAACCCACCAACCCACCAACCAACCAACCAATCCACCAACCAACCAACCCACCAACCAACCAACCCACCAACTAACCAACCCACCACCCAACCAACCCACCAACCACCAACCAACAAACCAACCCACCAACCAACCAACCAACCCACCTACTAACCAACCAACCAACCCAACAAACCAACCCACCAACCAACCAACCAACCAACCCACCCACCCACCAACCAACCCACCAACCAACAAACCAACCAACCAACAAACCAACCAACCCACCAACCAACCAACCAACCCAGTCAAACCTTACCCGTGTGATAGTGAGTGAACCTTGAGCGAGGCGCGGTCTGGGAATCCGAGGGAACACACACCACAGGTAATGACGCCGGGACCCGTGTGTGTTGATACGTGTCTTCTCAACTCACCAACGCTGCTGTACTCGGCCCCACACACCTGACATTCATACACAGGGTCCGTAGCTTGGTGTACCTGTGGGTGTGTCAAGTAAGGGGATGGGTGATTAGTGAATGTAGGAAAACAATAATGTATATATGTATTAGTCCATGTTTTCTTTGTCATTGTATTAATCTGTGAATATATTTTTATCACTTGTATAGTACAGTAGTTTAAACCTACTAACCACTAGACACTAACCACTAGACACTAACACACACATACACACACACTAACACATACACTAACACACACACACACACACACACACACACACATACACACATTGTGATTTAAAATACAGGACATTACGAGCTTGACTCAATCCTGTAAAGATACAAATAGGTAAGAACAAATAGGTAAGAACACACACTAACACACACACACACGCACACACACACACACACACACACACATACACACACACACACACACACACACATACTAACCTGTAATTTATGAAGTACAAGTCTGTGTTGATATTTAAATGTTTCTTCACATTTATCACAATGATGAATACCAGGATGATCTAACAGTATGTCTCCAGGGGGTCCTTCTCCGTCCTCACCCTCATCTTCGTCCTCCCCTCGTGTTCCCCCGCCGGTGTGGTGGTCTGTCTGCCCTCCGTCCGCCCCCTCCTCTCCTCCCCCTATACCGCCGTCCCCTGCCCCCACTCCCGTAACCCCGCCGCCCCCGATCATGCCCGCCCCCTCCAGGAAGTGTGGTGTAGGTGTGGGTAGGGATAATAGGAAGTGTTCAGGTGGGAATATTGGTTGGTCACTTCTACCATCCTCTTCCATTACTGTTGTTAATAAGTCTAAAGGGTTGATCTCTACTTGTAGTGACTCTTCTTCCTCTTGTAAACTCAAAATATTATTACCAACATTAATATTAACGTTATTATTATTAGTATTATTATTGTTTACATTATTACTCCTATCATCCATCCTGGCACCCATAATTCCATCTAAGCCAACAATATCCCCGGTACCAATGCCATTGAGTATACCAGCGGTGGTCCCGGTCGCTGCTGTTTGTCCTTCCATTAGTACAGGTATTGCCACCAGTCCAGGTATGGTACTGGGTACAACTCTTGGTGAGAACCGAATCTTGGCACCGTCCAGACCGCTAAGGATGGACGACAAGTTGAGATTTTTGGAGAATTTCACTTCGGTCCCGTCTGTCAGTATGTCAGCCCCAAGCCGTTGCCCCGCCCCGATGTCCTCCGTCCCGTTTACCATCTTGGGGTCTGTCGGTACCTTGTTGTTTTCCCCGGTGGTTGCCCCGGCCTCGGTCTTCCCCGCGACGCCGTTCACTAATGGGGCGGTGAGCTGATCATTCATCCCCACCCCAGACACACCAATTTCCACCCCATTGTGGTCCCCTCCTGCCCCATTAAGCAGTACAGTGTTTGTGGTAATGGTGGAAGAGGGCTGAGTGGTAGTAGTAGTAGTAGTAGTAGTAGTGGAGTGTGGTGTAGGGCGTTGACTATTAGTACTGGTGTTGGTTGTGTCATGAGCCAAGAGGTGTTGTACGATGGAAACTGTTCCTTGAATCTTACTCCCACACTCACCACACGTGTACACCTGAAATAAAAAGCACATAGCAATTATACATATATATACCTACAATATAACACATATAACAATCAATTATACATGTATATACTTACAATATAACACATATATATATACCTGTAATAAAAAAATAAATAAAAATAAAAATAAACAAAAAAATGAGACCACAACTGGTGTACACTCGATCAAAAAAGTATCGCGCATTTCCCTCGTCAAACATTCTGACACTAAGACGATGGCTACTGAAAACGAGCTTGTTGATCACGAGCTGTTGCGATCATTTACAGAACCATCGGACACCACCTGCGCGATACTTTTTTGATCCGGCGGTGTACACAAGACAGGAAAGAATGACTGTATTTACTGGAAAGAATGACTGTATTTACTGGAAAGAATGACTGTATTTACTGGAAAGAATGACTGTATTTACTGGAAAGAATGACTGTATTTACTGGAAAGAATGACTGTATTTACTGGAAAGAATGACTGTATTTACTGGAAAGAATGACTGTATTTACTGGAAAGAATGACTGTATTTACTGGAAAGAATGACTGTATTTACTGGAAAGAATGACTGTATTTACTGACCTTAGTGCGTTGAACATCATCTCCTCTAAGTACCAGGCTAACTTCTCTATAGAATGCCAAGTGTCGTTTCTCCATATGTAGTGGAAGGTCCATTATCTGGTAACAATGGGTACATGATTAATAATATATATAGAGTTAACCGACTTCTGCCCCTCCTAATTACCAACCTAACCCAACCTAACCCAACGCACCTAACCTAACCTAACCTAACCAGTGTCTATTATCAGGTAGTTGCTTTTTATTGCCATCATCAATACTGACTTCTGCCCCTCCTAATTACCAACCTAACCCAATCCAACCCACCTAACCTAACCTAACCCAACCCAACCCACCTAACCTAACCTAACCTAACCTAACCCAATCCAACCCACCTAACCTAACCTAACCAGTGTCTATTATGAGGTAGTTGCTTTTTATTACCATCCTCAATACTGACTTCTGCCCCTGATGTCTCCTATTTGGCACTAATAAGGAACTTGATATTGGCAGAAATTGACCATCTTTCACTTGGGCTGTACCACCCATTCATGTATCCAACTGTACATAGGAATAAACTAAGTCCCTTCTCCTCCAAGCCAACTTATTTCCTTTCCTTTCTCCTTCTCTCACTCTCTCTCCTTTCCTCTTTCTCTTTCCTGCCTCTTTATCTCTCTCTCACTCCTCTCCTTTCTCTCTCTCTCTCTCTTATCCTTCCTCTTTCTCTCTCTCTCTCTCCTTTCATTCCTCTTTCTCTCTCTCTCTGCTTTCCTGCCTCTTTCTCTCTCTCTCTCTCCTTTTCTTTTATTCCTCTCTCTCTCTCTCCTTTCCTTCCTCTTTCTCTCTCTCTCTCTCTTTCTCCTTTCCTTCCTCTTTCTCCCAACCAACTCTCTCTCTCTCCTCTCCTTTCTCTCTCTCTCTCTCCTTTCCTTCCTCTTTCTCCCAACCAACTCTTTCTCCCCACCTCTCTCTCACTCTCTGTCTCTCTCTCTCTTTCTCCTTTACTTCCTCTTTCTCCCAACCAACTCTCTCTCCCCACCACACACCCACCTCTCTCTCTCCCTCTCTCTCTGCACCACCCACACTCTCTCTGTCTCTCTGCCCACCACCCACCTCTCTCTCTCTGTCTGTCTCTCTCTCTCTTTCTCCTTTCCTTCCTCTTTCTCCCAACCAACTCTCTCTCCCCACCACACACCCACCTCTCTCTCTCCCTCTCTCTCTGCACCACCCACACTCTCTCTGTCTCTCTCCCCACCACACACACACCTCTCTCTCTGTCCCTCTCCCCACCACTACTCACATCTCTCTCTCTCTCTCTGTCTATCATTACCTCAGTGGAAGTAAAGCAGCAATATGCACAATGGAAGTGTATGGTTGGTAATTCCTTAGCAGCGAATGGACAGCCAGGCAGAGGACAAGTACCCCCGGCTACCACAGTGAAGTGTTCCTTGTGAGTCTCAAACACGTGTAGTCGGTAGTGTGACAACGCCTCACGCACCTGTAAATAATAAAGATCGTTAGTGTAGTCGGTAGTGTGACAACGCCTCACGCACCTAGAAATAATAAAGATAGTTAGTGTGACGACTAGTGTGACAATGCCTCACGCACCTGTAAATAATAAAGATCGTTAGTGTGACAATGCTTCATGCACCTGTATATAATTAAGATCGTTAGTGTGACGACTAGTGTGACAACGCCTCACGCACCTAGAAATAATAAAGATAGTTAGTGTGACAACGCCTCACGCACCTAGAAATAATTAAGATCGTTAGTGTGACGACTAGTGTGACAACGCCTCACGCACCTGTAAATAATAAAGATCGTTAGTGTGACACAGGCTTGGGGGGGGGGGTTAGGGGGTGCAGGAATAGGGGGACAGGCTTGGGGGGGTTTTGGTGGGTGCGGGAGTAGGGGGACAGGCTTGGGGGGGGGTTGGGGGGTGCGGGAATAGGGGGACAGGCTTGGGGGGGTTTTTGGCGGGTGCAGGAGTAGGGGGACAGGCTTGGGGGGGGGGGTTAGGGGGGTGCGGGAATAGGGGACAGGCTTTCTACCCACCCCAAGCCTTTCCCCCTATTCCCGCACCCCCCAAATCCCCCCCCAAGCCTGTCCCCCTACTCCCGCAACCCCTTAATTAATGTAGGGTATTAGCATGGGAGGTTAGGCTTGCAATACAATACAATACAATGAAATAAAATACAATGCAATAAAATGCAATACAATACAATAAAATACAATACAATGCAATACAATACAATGCAATACAATGCAATACAATAAAATAAAATACAATTCAATACAAAACAATACAAAACAATGCAATAAAATACAATAAAATAAAATTCAATACAAAACAAAACAAAACAATACAATACAATGAAATAAAATAAAATACAATTCAATACAAAACAAAACAAAACAAAACAAAATAAAATAAAATACAATACAATAAAATACAATAAAATAAAATAAAAATCAATATAAAACAATACAATAAAATACAATGAAATAAAATAAAATAAAATACAATACAATAAATACAATAAAATACAATAAAATAAAATAAAATAAAATAAAATACAATACAATAAAATAAAATAAAATAAAACACAAAACAAAACAAAACAATGAAATAAAATACAGTTCAATAAAATAAAATAAAATACAATACAATAAAATAAAATACAATAAAATAAAATAAAATGCAATACAATACAATACAATACATCACCTGTAGGAAGCACGCAGCACATCGTCGACATTGTAACACACCAACCCTCACCCTGGGCTCACCATCCTCTCGGTCCAGTGTTGCCAGAGCAGGGAGGAACTGACTACCCAGGATCAGATCTGTCATTAACACAAAGAGAATAATGCTATGAAATAATACATATACGCTATTGTTATTATTGTTATTATTGTTGTTATTTTTATTGTTATGATTGTTATTATTATTGTTGTTATTATTATTATTATTATTATTATTATTATTATTATTGTTATTATTGTTATTATCATTATTTTTATTGTTATGATTGTTATTATTATTATTGTTATTATTATTATTATTATTATTATTATTATTATTATTATTGTTATTATTATTAGAGACAACACATAGGCTATTATTATTATTATTAATGGAAGATTCTATTCAACAAAAATAATAATAATAACAAAAATAATAATAATAACAAAAATAATAGTAATAATAACAATAATAATAATAATAACAATAATAATGTTTGTGGAGGATTCAGTAAACCCTCCATTCTGAGTACATGTAATTATTCACTCAATTACAAAACTAAATGACTTGTTTTACACATTAATTATCTCTCTATATATATATTACGATAATGGTATTAATTTAGCTTCATATAAATAATGAAATAATACTGAAAAAAAAATAAATAGATGATGCGGTGTTATTCTATACATTAACCATCATTACATAAAACACGACATTACATTATTATACAAGTCAAAAAACGCTATTAAATAAGGATAAATGAACAGGATATAATACATAGACTTAACTACCACGTATACAACACTCTATAAATACCATAATCATTTTCCTTAATCATTTTTCAGAATTAAATAATATTGTGCTTAAATGCTGACAATTAATTGGTTATCATATTTTTATCTATTCATCAACTAATTATGCTCTTCAAGGCTAAATACACATAGATAATCATAAATAAACGAGTGGTTAATACGATAATATTTCCATTCACCCTCTATAAAAAACTACAGGAAAATGTTATTACGAAAATAATTATTATGCATTTTCCCTGTGTGCATATGGAACCGAATCCGTATACATTGCATAACCAAAAAATTTACTGTTTTTGTTCGTATATGTTATTATTTAATGTATTCTGGACTTATATTATGAGGATTTGTAGCTTTATAATGATATATATTAGGGAAAATAGTCTTATAACACCAAATTATGTTAACTATAAATACGGTGGCGAATTCGTAATGTATGTGTATCTCTCCATAACACCTTTTCCGGTACCTATGTATATTTTATAGTGTATATAATGACTAATATATATACTGTGGTGTATAAATGTATGACGTAGAGTATAAATTAGTGTTTACTGACCTTCAAATGGTGTTGTGCCGAACTCAGCCATGCTTGAGGTGTTGCGCCAGGCTTGCCAACCTCTGCAACACACAACAATAATATTAAAATACATTATTATCAACAAAACACACTATTTTAACTACTTTTAAACACATTACATCCACTATTTCAACATCAACGTGCAATTCACACCTTCTGAGTTTGCATACACACGACACACGAAGCACAAGTTACAAAATAATGGATAAAAATTGGAAAAATGTGATGCAGGTTATATCAGTGCATATATGGACATATTCAAGAACATCCGTGGTGTGTACGATGGTGTAGCAGCAGTACGATGACTCAATATATGTTTATCTATGGAGGCATCGTATCGGTACCACACCAATCCATCGTATACACCACCAAATGATCTTGAATATGTCCCAATATGTAATCGGAAAGTTTGGCACCTCCTAAAGCAAACCATGATCTTGTTTTTAGCTTCTGAAAATGTTGATACAAACCACCATTAATTAAACACCTGCCGCACTTTATGGAAATTCTCGGGGCCCCATTATCCGTCACGAGTGGCAATGGGGACGGGAATATGACAGAGAATGGGTAATAATGGGTTAGGGGTGGGGGGTGAGGAGCCGGGGTGGGTTGTCTGCCTGTGTGCTGTGTGTTAAATCAATAAGCCTCGTGCCAGAACCCCCATGAATGAATTTTTCCAAGAGTTCACATTAAAATCCACTATAAAACACCATTAATGGGTACTCCTGGGTCACCATTAGAGACCCATTAGCTGGAGACGGACTTCTTGTAACCCAGTGTAGCGTTTTGAGGTCATTTTCAACCCACCTTATCAATGAAAATCCATAGGGGAACGGGGCGTAATAGTTTCCATTGGTATGACTTTGGCTGCGCGAGGAGGAGTAGTAGTAGTAGATGATGATGCCGTCACTACCACCACCACTACCACTACCACCACTACCCCCTAGAATTGCTGCCCCCATTATACATACATACACACACACACACACACACACACCCATCATCATTCCCCATTTACAACTCATGCATGCACACACACACATCCCCCTTCTTCCTTGCATACACACACACACACACACCCATCATTCCCCATTTACAACTCATGCATGCACACACACACACACACATCCCCCTCCCCTTCCTTGCATACACACACACACACACCCATCATATCCCCATTTACAACTCATGCATGCATGCACACACACACACACACACACATCTCCCTTCCTTGCATACACATACACCCACACACACACACACACCCTCCCTTTGCATACACACACACACCCTCCCCTCCTTCCCTTGCATACACACACACACACCCATTATCATCTTCTCCCTCACTCATGCAGGTATACTCGGCCCCATGCACCCATTATTGCCAACCCATTTCTGCTTTCACTCGTCTCATCCCCCATTGATCAAGGATGCTCACCTATAACTTCTCACCATTATTACCCATTATCATCCTTGTAAATCCCCATTATCATCATCTCCCTCACTCCCCATGCACCCATTATTACCAACCCATTTCTACTCTCCCGATTCATCCCCCATTAATCAAGGATGCTCACCTATAATTTCTCACCCATTACCACCCTTGTAAACCCCCATTATCATCTTCTCCATCACTCAGGTATACTCGGCCCCATGCACCCATTATTGCCAACCCATTTCTTCTCCCGATTCATCCCCCATTAATCAAGGATGCTCACCTATAATTTCTCACCCATTATCAATCTTATAAAAACCCCATTATCATCTTCTCCCTCACTCAGGTACTCGGCCATCCACCCATTATTACCAACCCATTTCTACTCCCGATTCATCCCCCATTGATCAAGGATGCTCACCTATAATTTCTCACCCATTATCAATCTCAAACCCCCATTACCTTCTCCATCACTCACTTGCTCTGACCACCCATTACTGCCAACCCATTTCTACTCTTACTCGTCTCATCTCCCATTAATCAAGGATGCTCACCTATAATTTCTCACCCATTATTACCCATTATCAAACAACCATTATCATCTCCCTCACTCCCCATGTACCCATTATTGCCAACCCATTTCTGCTTTCACTTCTTTCATCCCCCATTAATCAAGGATGCTCACCTATAACTTCTCACCATTATTACCCATTTTTCAATCTTATAAACCCCCCATTATCATCATCTCCCTCACTCCCCATGTACCCATTATTGCCAACCCATTTCTACGCACTCGAGTTTCATCCCCCATTAATCAAGACATTTTACCTCCCATTTTTTCCCACCTTTATAAACCCCCATTATATTATTGCTCTAAGACCCCCATTATAATTATCTCGAACCTCACTACCATTCACCCATTATTATACCAATTTTAACCCATTTCTACACACTCGATCCTTTCATCCCCCATTAATCAAATTAATTCTCACCATTATCACCCATTTTCCCACCCGTATAAGCCCCCATTATCATCTCCCTCACTACCATTCACCCATTATTATACTAACCCATTTCTACACACATTCCTTTCATCCCCCATTAATAAAAGATGTTCAACTATTATCTACATTAATTCTCACCATTATCACCCATTTCCCCACCCTTATAAACCCCCATTATTGCTTACCCATTACTATATCGCACATATATAATTATGACACATTTTCGGACCCATTATTTCATTATCCCCATTCGATATTTCCATATATATATAAGGCCTTATATAATTTAACACTTAATTAATTACTATAGCATTATCCCCATTAACACAAGCATATAATTTCCCCATTTTAATTATTTCACCATTTCCATATACACTGAACCTAATAATAATAATAATAATAATAATAATAATAATAATAACATACATTCTGGTCCACATTTATCCACAAACCATATTATTATTATTATTATTATTACCTACCCTACACTCCGGCCATTATTATTATTATTATTATTACCCACCCTACACTCCATTATTATTATTATTATTATTATTATTACTATTATTATTATTATTAGGCTACCCACCCTACACTCCATTATTATTATTATTATTATTATTATTATTATTATTATTATTATTATTACCCACCCTACACTCCATTATTATTATTATTATTATTGCCCACCCTACACTCCATTATTATTATTATTATTATTATTATTATTATTATTATTATTAGGCTACCCACGCTACACTCCATCATTATTATTATTATTATTATTATTATTACCTACCCTACACTCCGGCCATTATTATTATTATTAACCCCGCCTTGGTAGTTGGCAACAATGATAGTTAGCATATTCATTTATTTATTAAAGATACGTGCTTCCAGTCATGGCTTCAAGCTAGGCTATGCTTTCTGCGCATGCCAAACAACCGCCATTATACTACATACATACATACATACATACACGGTCCATACATACATACACACACACCTCCAAATATGTATATCTGTCATATTTATTTTTAACGGGATATTGTGATAACTTTTATTATATATATATATATATATATATATATATATATATATATATATATATATATATATATATATATATATATATATATATATATATAAATAATTAATTTAAACGCACACGTCCAATGTATAGTATGTTATAATGTATTTACTTTGATAATTATGTATCTATCTATCTAGGCATCTCGAGCGAAAATGATGTCGATCGAGATATATTAATTATTTTTAAAATCTATAGGACATTCCACAATGTAATTATTATCCATTTATAATTAATCATCGCCTCTTCCTCACTATAGAAAAATATCCCATTAGATTTTTTTTTTATAATAAATACGAAAACATGGTCAAAGCCAGCGCCATGATGATTATTAAATTAAACTTTTTTCTCTGCTGTTGATAATTCGTGTCTTACAAAAATAGTACTTAATGTCCGGCTGTGCCTACACGTGTACAGCCACGATCAAATATCCACCAACACTTTCCTTCCATCGTAGTAATTAAATATCTTGGTAATAAAGAACAACACGTGTATGATTTTTGCAGCACCTCATAATAATAATAATAATAATAATAATAATAATAATAATAATAATAATAATATCCACCAACACTTTCCTTCCATCGTAGTAATTAAATATCTTGGTAATAAAGAACAACACGTGTATGATTTTTGCAGCACCTCATAATAATAATAATAATAATAATAATAATAATAATAATAATAATAATAATATCCACCAACACTTTCCTTCCATCGTAGTAATTAAATATCTTGGTAATAAAGAACAACACGTGGATGATTTTGCAGCACCTCATAATAATAATAATAATAATAATAATAATAATAACAATAATATCCATCCACACTTTCCTTCCATCGTAATAAATATCTTGGTAATAAAGAACAACACGTGTATAATTTTGCAGCACCTCATAATAATAATAATAATAATTGAGGGGGTTGCTTGAGTTGACGTAAGGTGTTGTTGTTGTTGTATGATTATATTTAGATATGATACCGATACTAATTTATTTGTACGATGGAAGGAAAGTGTTGGTGGTTATTATTATTATTATTATTATTATTATTATTATTATTATTATGAAGTGCTGCAAAATCATACACGTGTTGTTCTTTATTACCAAGATATTTAATTACTACGATGGAAGGAAAGTGTTGGTGGTTATTATTATTATTATTATTATTATTATTATTATTATTATTATGAGGTGGTGCAAAATCATACACGTGTTGTTCTTTATTACCAAGATATTTAATTACTACGATGGAAGGAAAGTGTTGGTGGATATTATTATTATTATTATTATTATTATTATTATTATTATTATTATTATTATTATGAGGTGCTGCAAAATCATACACGTGTTGTTCTTTATTACCAAGATATTTAATTACTACGATGGATGGAAAGTGTTGGTGGATATTTGATTGTGGCTGTACATCTCACAGAGTTTATTGATCCTTCTTGAATGTCTGGGGCTGGGGTAGGGGGGGTGTGTGTGGGGGGTGTGGTGGGGGGGTAGGGGTGATGGGGGTGTGTGTTGTCTTACGGGCGGGGTTATTTGACATTGCCAAAGGTCGCTCACTACAACCATAATAATAATAATAATAATAATAATAATAATAATAATAATAATGTCGCTCACTACCACCACCATAATAATAATAATAATAATAATAATAATAATAATAATAATAATGTCGCTCACTACCACCACCACCATAATAATAATAATAATAATAATAATAATAATAATAATAATAATAATAATGTCGCTCACTACCACCACCATAATAATAATAATAATAATAATAATAATGTCGCTCACTACCACCACCACCACAATAATAATAATAATAATAATAATAATAATAATAATAATAATAATAATATTGCCAAAGGTCGCCTACCACCATAATAATAATAATAATAATAATAATAATGTATGTATGTATATATGTATGAGTATAACCATTTCGTGGGATATGTTGGGGAAATAATAACTTGTGTATGTGTGTGGGGGGGGGGGGAGGGTGTTGTTGTAATGTTTATAATTGTGTTGTTGTTGTTGTATTGTTGTATTTTAATGTGTTGTTGTTGTTGTGTTGTATTTTACTTTTTTTTTGCTGTTGTTTAATTGTTGTATTGTGTAATTTAATTGTTTTTGTGTTGTATTTTAAGGTGTTGTATTATAATTTGTTGTTGTTGTTGTTGTTGTATTTAAATTTGTTGTTGTTGTGTTGTATTTAAATTTGTTGTTGTGATGTGTTGTATTTTAATGTGTTGTAATTGTATTGTTATGATGTATTGTAATTTAATGTATTGTTGTGTTGTATTTTAATCTGTTGTTGTGTTGTTGTGATGTTGTGATATGTTGTATTATAATTTGTTGTTGTTGTGATGTACGCGTTGTATTTTAATGTATTGTTGTGTTGTATTTTAATCTGTTGTTGTGTTGTGATGTATGTGTTGTATTTTGTTGTATGATGTTGTGAATGAGTTGTTGTTGTTGTGCTGTGTTGTGTTTGAGAGTGTTGTGATGTATTTAATTTGGTTGTTATACCTGTGTTGTATTGGTCAGTCATTTAGTCAGTCAGTCAGTTAGTTAGTTAGTCAGTCAGTCAATTAGTCAATCAGGTAGTCAGCCAGTCGGTGAGTCAGTCAAGTAGTCAGTCAGTCAGTCAGTGAGCCAGTTAGTGAGTCAGTCAAGTAGTCAGTCAGTCAGTCAGTGAGTCAGTCAGCTAATCAGTCAGTGAGTCAGTCAAGTAGTCAGTCAGTCAGTCAGTCAAGTAGTCAGTCAGTCAGTCAGTCAAGTAGTCAGTCAGTCAGTCAGTCAGTGAGCCAGTTAGTGAGTCAGTCAGTCAGTCAGTCAGTGAGCCAGTTAGTGAGTCAGTCAAGTAGTCAGTTAGTCAGCCAGTCTATTCCAAGTAATGTAACAACAAATAATTACCACCTTAATTAAAGTAATGTATATATATATAATAGTTTCGGACTTTTCAAAAATCTGTGGCACAAGAATTGAAGTTGACCACCAGGACAAAAAAAAACTTTCCAAAATCAGGGTCAATTAGGAAAAATGTCCGAAAATTTAGAAGACTCTGGCTTTGGTCGGGACGGTGACTCGGCTCGGGGGTGACTCAGGTATTGGCAAGGATGATAGACTATAATTTAGAGTTATTTGTGTAACTTTCAATACTACACATAATACAGGAAGTACCAGACCATGACCTATACACACACATACATACATACACACACACACACACTGCAAGATGACACAAGCCAAACTACAATTAATATTATTTACCTTAGAGGTGATTTATAATGTCCGAGACTTGAGACAGACTGGATGTGGTCTGAAAACAGACGTCAACTTGTGTTCTTTTATATCACAAACTTGAGCCGGACTCGAGTGTGGCTGTAGTCCTCTTGTAATAAACTGAATTCCATCATTCCAGTTTTTAATTTAGTTAGGCTTAGGTGTAGCTCAAGCCGCAGGAACATTAAAAAACGATTCTAAGACCGTTGTCACATTATGCGGCAGTTCCGCTACGGCGCCGCCGCAGAATTGCTATAACACATACAAACAAATGAGAGGTGATACACCCTGCGGCGTCGCCGCACCGCCGCATCGTGCCGCAAATCATGGCAAAACACCAAACACACACTGTTTTATGCAAGGATGATAGACTAGTCTATTATCCTTGGTTTTATGTACTGTGCTATACGTGGTCACACTAACAACTACACCACACCGGCACCACTTTTATTACTAATTAACATATTTGACGTGGATTTATTTATTCAATGAGTCCAAGACAAGCCAAGAAACTCTTTGTAATTTTTTTCCTTACTCTTATATCATATTATAGTAAGTTGTCATGTACTTATATTAATACAAATTGTGCTTAATACCACAGTGCGGCGTGCCGCATAATGTGACACGGTACATGATTTGCGGCTCCGACGCTACGGTGAGGCCGCAGCGGCGAAGCCCCATAGTGTGACAACGGCCTAAAGCAGAGTACAGCCTGTTCTTGTCCTTGTAAACCAATACCATATATTTCTACCACATTATAACACAACAAACTTATTTCCACACTTCCTCTCTATCAGCTGCTTCTTGGTATTCTAAGTAACCCAGAGGAACCAAACACACTATAATTAAGACCAGTGACACGTATTTCCCTTGGTCACACACACACACACAAACACGTCCACAGGAAACACGAAGGGTCTGACACGAAGGGGTTACGGACTGTACTGGACTATTTATTTATATTATTTATGGACCATTTTACAAGGTCACGGGGACTGTATATGATTATTATTAGGGGTATATTGTAATCATTAATAATAAATATGTCCTGTATTAAGATCTTGAACTGTGGGCTACAAAATAATGAATAACTCCGAGAGGTCCTAATAATAATAATCTATATACATAAAGCCAAGCTTCTGTGTGTGTGTGTGTGTGTGTGTGTGTGTGTGTGTGTCCGCGATGCACGCCTAAACCGTCCAACTTTGTGTCCTCAAAATTTGCATGTAGGTGAGTCTTGATCCCGTTCAGGTTTAGGGGGGGTCATACAACGAAACCACATATAACGAAACGTGCTAGCGAAATAATAATAAATTACAGGGGAAAAATCTACGGAATCACCATACCACAGTTCAGCCTTTCGCAAAAACACGGTCAATTTTAAAGTTTCATTTAGGTAAATTTTTTCTTACAGACTTGTAGAGCTTGATTTTACACACCAGAATCTGTAAACTAAAGCTTCCTATGTCCACTCGTTTGCGTACAGCAGCGCCATGAGTAATAAAGTAGTTACCCCTAAAACCCCCCTAAAAATGAGAACAAGTGTTCTATTATTAAATTATCGGATACTGGTCCAGAAATCAACAGCTCATGAACATATTTTAGGCTACAGCACGGATATTATTCGATTTGTTTATGCCTTATCTCAGTAAGTATATTGTCGTTTACCTATATTATTACATTTTATCCATTTTTATGATTGATTTCTACCATATTGGTATAATATTTTGGTAAATATTGAATGCATTACCGTTATTGCATACCGTTTTTCTACCTTCATTACCCACTTATTTAGACCATTCTAAGACTATTTTCTTCTATGGCATTTCCTTCGCAAATGCCCCATTTCCAAGATAGGGCATATTCAAATGGGGCATTTTGAAATTAGCCTGACCTTACCTGACTTTGCCTAACCTAACCTAGACCACATCAGACTACCGGGACCTAACCTGGGCAAACTACCGGGACCTAACCTGGGCAAACTACCAGGAAAACGGTAATTCTTTCAATAATTACCAATATTTTTGTACATTATTTTCTTGAGCTCTTGATTCCTGCTCCAGTATCAAACACCATTGTCATATTGATTCTCATTATTGTCCTATAGAGTTTCACTTTTGTCAAATTGATTTTCATTATTGCCATATTTATTTTCAGATTGGTAGAATATTTTTGTAATCCAGTATCAAACACCATTGTCATATTGATTCTCAGTATTGTCCTATAGAGTTTCAGTTTTGTCAAATTGATTTTCATTATTGCCATATTTATTTTCTGATTGGTAGAATATTTTTGTAACTTATTTTCTTGACGTCTTGATTCCTGCTACGGTATCAAACACCATTGTCATATTGAATCTCAGTATTGTCCTATTGAGTTTCAGTTTTGTCTAATTGATTTTCATTATTGCCAAGATAGGGCATATTCAAATGGGCCATTTTGAAATTAGCCTGACCTTACCTTACCTGACCTTACCTAGACCGCATCAGACTACCGGGACCTAACCTGGGCAAACTACCGGGAAAACGGTAATTCTTTCAATAAATACCAATATTTTGTACAATATTTTCTTGAGCTCTTGATTCCTGCTCCAGTATCAAACACCATTGTCATATTGATTCTCATTATTGTCCTATAGAGTTTCACTTTTGTCAAATTGATTTTCATTATTGCCATATTTATTGTCGTCAACCGGAGTCGTGAAAAATGTCGTTTACCAGGAGGCACTTCAGTAAAATGCTTAGTGACGCAATTAATAGAAAAAGAAGGAAATATTATTAATTATGCTAATATTAGAATGATGGAGTTATTGAATGAGGGAGAAAGATTGATATAATAAACATTTGAAAACGACTAATACCTCCAATTATTCACCCACCCACCTCTATTACTATTCATCCATCCATCCATTTATTTTATCTAACCACTAAACCATCCCTCCCTCTCCCCCTTCCTTCCCTCCTTCCCTTCCTTCTATCCACCCACCACCCGATCTGCTCCAAACCGCCCGAAGGGCGGTGGAAGGGCGGCCGCAGGCCGCCAGCCCTCCGCAGGAGCTAGCGGCTCCTAGCCGCCCGAAGGGCGGCGGAGCAGCTAGTAATCTATATACATAAAGCCAAGCTTCTCTCTGCGTGTGTGTGTGTGTGTGTGTGTGTCCGCGATGCACGCCTAAACCGTCCAACTTTGTGTCCTCAAAATTTGCATGTAGGTGAGTCTTGATCCCGTTCAGGTTTAGGGGGGGTCATACAACGAAACCACATATAACGAAACGTGCTAGCGAAATAATAATAAATTACAGGGGAAAAATCTACGGAATCACCATACCACAGTTCAGCCTTTCGCAAAAACACGGTCAATTTTAAAGTTTCATTTAGGTAAATTTTTTCTTACAGAATTGTAGAGCTTGATTTTACACACCAGAATCTGTAAACTAAAGCTTCCTAGGTCCATTGGTTTGCGTACATCAGCGCCATGAGTAATAAAGTAGTTACCCCTAAAAAGCCCCTAAAAATGAGAACACGTTTTCTATTATTAAATTATCGGATACTGGTCCAGAAATCAACAGCTCATGAACATATTTCAGGCTACAGCACGGATATTATTCGATTTGTTTATGCCTTATCTCAGTAAGTATATTGTCGTTTACCTATATTATTACATTTTATCCATTTTTATGATTGATTTCTACCATATTGGTATAATATTTTGGTAAATATTGAATGAATTACCGTCATTGCATACCGTTTTTCTACCTTCATTACCCACTTATTTAGACCATTCTAAGACTATTTTCTTCTATGGCATTTCCTCCGCAAATGCCCCATTTCCAAGATAGGGCATATTCAAATGGGCCATTTTGAAATTAGCCTGACCTTGCCTGACCTTACCTAACCTAACCTAGACCACATCAGACTACCGGGACCTAACCTGGGCAAACTACCGGGACCTAACCTGGGCAAAGGAAAACGGTAATTCTTTCAATAATTACCAATATTTTTGTACATTATTTTCTTGAGCTCTTGATTCCTGCTCCAGTATCAAACACCATTGTCATATTGATTCTCAGTATTGTCCTATAGAGTTTCACTTTTGTCAAATTGATTTTCATTATTGCCATATTTATTTTCAGATTGGTAGAATATTTTTGTAATCCAGTATCAAACACCATTGTCATATTGAATCTCAGTATTGTCCTATTGAGTTTCAGTTTTGTCTAATTGATTTTCATTATTGCCAAGATAGGGCATATTCAAATGGGGCATTTTGAAATTAGCCTGACGTTACCTTACCTGACCTTACCTAGACCGCATCAGACTACCGGGACCTAACCTGGGCAAACTACCGGGAAAACGGTAATTCTTTCAATAAATACCAATAATTTGTACAATATTTTCTTGAGCTCTTGATTCCTGCTCCAGTATCAAACACCATTGTCATATTGATTCTCATTATTGTCCTATAGAGTTTCACTTTTGTCAAATTGATTTTCATTATTGCCATATTTATTGTCGTCAACCGGAGTCGTGAAAAATGTCGTTTACCAGGAGGCACTTCAGTAAAATGCTTAGTGACGCAATTAATAGAAAAAGAAGGAAATATTATTAATTATGCTAATATTAGAATGATGGAGTTATTGAATGAGGGAGAAAGATTGATATAATAAACATTTAAAAACGACTAATACCTCCAATTATTCACCCACCCACCTCTATTACTAATCATCCATCCATCCATTTATTTTATCTAACCACTAAACCATCCCTCCCTCTCCCCCTTCCTTCCCTCCTTCCCTTCCTTCTATCCACCCACCACCCGATCTGCTCCAAACCGCCCGAAGGGCGGTGGAAGGGCGGCCGCAGGCCGCCAGCCCTCCGCAGGAGCTAGCGGCTCCTAGCCGCCCGAAGGGCGGCGGAGCAGCTAGTAATAATAATATAAAGGACGAAGCTAGGGTATAAAGAATTTTTGGGCATGTTTTTCTTAGGAGGTTTGTTTGTTTGTTTGAGCCTACAATATTTATCAAAAAATCCTCCTTAGACTATCATTCATGCCTGCACAAACTATAGATGACTGTGCAATCATTTAAATATGCCACACACTACCAAGAAGACAATTAAAAACAATATTATCATGCATCACTGACGAAAGAAAAGCTTGTTGGATATTGTTCAGTCATTTGTGCAAACCATCAATCACACACACACACACACACACACCACACGGTTATATGCCTGTGCAAACTAAATGACTGTGCAATCATTTAAATTCTGAACAGTCACCACACATTATAATTAGCATGCATCTCTGTATAAGAGTATGATTGACGAAAGAAAAGATTGTTGGATATTGTTCAGTCATTTGTGCAAACTATCAATCACACACACACACACACACACACCACGGTTATATGCCTGTGCAAACTAGATGACTGTGCAATCATTTAAATTTGCCACATATTAACAAGAATACACACATTAATATTATCATGCATCTCTGTATAAGAGTATGATTGACGAAAGAAAAGCTTGTTGGATATTGTTCAGTCATTTGCGCAAACCATCAATCACACACACACACACACCACACGGTTATATGCCTGTGCAAACTAGATGACTGTGCAATCATTTAAATTTGCCACATACTAACAATAATACCTGAGCATCACCACACATTTTTTTATTATTATCATGCATCACTGTATAAGAGTGTGATTGACGAAAGAAAAGCTTGTTGGATATTGTTCAGTCATTTGCGCAAACCATCAATCACACACACACACACACACACACACCACGTACGGTTATATGCCTGTGCAAACTAGATAACTGTGCAATCATTTAAATTTGCCACATACTAACAAGAAGACCAACAAAGCAGTAACCACACCTACTATTAAAAAAAAAAATCATGCTTCACTGTATAAGATATGATTTGCCTGTGCAAACTAGATGACTGTGCAATCATTTAAATTTGCCACATACTAACAAGAATACACACATTATAATTATCATGCATCTCTGTACAGGGGTGGGTGTGGTTGACGAAAAGATTGTTGGATAATTATGGTTCAGTCATTTACGCAAACTATCAATCACACACACACACACACACACACCACGGTTATATGCCTGTGTGCAAACTAGATAACTGTGCAATCATTTAAATTTGCCACATACTAACAAGAAAACCAACAAAGCAGTAACCACACCTACTATCAAAAAAAAAATCATGCATCATTGAAAAAAAGCTTGTTGGATAATTATGGTTCAGTCATTTGTGCAAACCATCAATCACACACACACACACACACACACACACACACACACACACACACACACAGTTTGCAAAAGTATAATTTATAATAGTCTATGGAGGCCTTAAGGGCTACATAAGGGTTAATTAAGGGCTGTGGGGATTTTGGATACTGACAAACAACAACAACAACGGTTTATAATCGTCTTGTGTTTTCCATATATAAGTAAATATTAATAAACTCTAATGGATAAACTCTATCAATGGTTAATATTAAGGACTCTAAGGGCTAATAAAAGGACTCTTAAGGGCTAAATAAGGGTAAAATAAGGGTTGGAGGTGGCTGGAAACTAACAAACAACAACAACAACGGTGTATAAGCGAAAGGGGTAACATATATAAAAGTAAATATTTATAAGCTCTAAATAGGAACACTAAAGGGCTAAAAATAACTCTAAGGGCTAATAAAAAAAAGAACACTAAGGACTAAATAAGGGTACACAAATTAATAAAGGTTTCAGAAGGGAATGGAGCAAGGACAGGGATAACATATATAAAAATAAACATTAAAAACCTTAAATATGAAGAAAACTAATGGCTAAAAAGGACTCTAAGGGCTAAATAAGGGTACATAAATGACTAATAAGGGCTTTAAAGGGGGAAGGAAGGCGGGGCGGGGGATAAAGGGGGGGGCTGGAACAAGGAAAGGGATAACATATATAAAAATAAATATCAAAAACCTTAAATATAAGAAAACTAATGGCTAAAAAGGACTCTAAGGGCTAAATAAGGGTACATCAATCACCAATAAGGGTTTTAAGGGGGGAAGAAAGGCGGGGGAGGGGGAGATTAGGGGGGTGCGGGGGCTGGAACAAGGGAAGGGGTTAGGGTTGCCACAAGTCACAATGTTTTGATCGATTTTCTGCAGATGATAATTTTTCTTTGTTAAATTCTTGCGCCGCTTCCTACATTAAACCACGGTGAGTATAGAACGAGGTCAAATATTACTGCCCGTGACCTGAGATGACCCATGGCGGCTATAAATGACGGGAAATAAGGATAAATAACTCATAAATAATGGCGTTGCTTTGGGTTAATGGATACACACACTAACCAACAAATACCTAATCTTTTTTAAACACATTTTTTTAGTTAATTCCACCCATTAAATACATGTTATATCCCCCCATTACCTGCCCATTATAATCACACATACACACACCATTTATTAGTTAATAGTGAGTTAGTTAAAACACGTGTATGGTGTATTTATTAACTATTATATTTATTACCGTTTTTATTTTTGATGGCTTGGCTTGGTATACACACAAACATACATACATACATACATGCATACAGCGTTTCTTGGCTATCTATGTATTGCTTGGTATACATACATACATACATATATGCATACAGCGTCTCTTCTGTCTATGGCTTGGTATACACACACACATACATGCATACATACAGCGTCTCTTATCTATCTATAGCTTGGTATACATGCATACATACATATACACACTCGTACATACATACATACATGCATACAGCGTCTCTGTCTAAAGCTTGATACATATACATACACACACATACATACATACATACAGCGTCTCTTATCTATACAAGCACACATACATACATATACACACACACACATACATATATACATACATCGTCTCTATCTATGGCTTAGTATACACACACATACATAATAATAATAATAATAATAATAATAATATATATACGTATACTTAGTGACCAACCCCCACTGTCACTATTTGAATGTAACTGTC
This sequence comes from Petrolisthes cinctipes, assembly GCA_033782935.1. Classification (NCBI taxonomy): domain Eukaryota; kingdom Metazoa; phylum Arthropoda; class Malacostraca; order Decapoda; family Porcellanidae; genus Petrolisthes; species Petrolisthes cinctipes. The sequence continues at coordinate 41,309 of JAWQEG010005874.1, read as the reverse complement.
ATTTTCAAATATTTGAAATAATTTTTTTATTTATTAATTTTATATTTTAAGCATTTTTGACTCATCATCTTTCTTATATGTTAGGAATGGAAAACTTGTAAATAATAATAAAAAAAATAATATAAAAAAAACTGACTATAACAAGTTTAATTAATTTTTTATCATTTTTATTTTTGAATTATTTTTACACATTTTCAGTTTATATTTGAGAGAATTAATTGGCTTAAATACTAAAAAAAAGCTTAATTCTGAATGATGAGTGTGAGTGATTTTATTTTAATGTCTGTGTGTATGTCAGTTTTACTAATATTTTGTACATTATAATAGATTTTACTCAAATTTATCCGTTTTCTTCAATTTCTTTATTAATTTTGTATTTTTAATTTATTTATATGTATTAAATTTAGTAAGAAATTTTTTGACCTGACCTAACCTAATTTGACTTGACCTAAACTAATTTGACCTGGCCTAACCTAATTTGACCTGACCTGACCTAATCCCAGAGGTTACAACAGTCTTGATTAGGTTAGGTCAGGTCAGATTCCATTAAGTTAGGGTAGGTCAGGTCCTGTTAGATTAGGTTACATTATATTACATTAGGTTAGGTTAGGTTACATTATAATACACTGGGTCACGTTAGATTAGATTACATTATATTTTATTAGGTCAGGTTAGGTCAGATTAAGTCAGGTCAGGTTAGGTTAGGTTAGATTAGATTTTATTTTATTATATATTACATTAGGTCAGGTTAGGTTAGATTTGATTAGGTCAGATCAAGTTAGGTTACATTACATTAGGTCAGGTTAGGTTAGGTTAGGTTACATTAGGTCAGGTTAGGTTAGGTTACATTACATTAGGTCAGGTTAGGTTAGATTTGATTAGGTCAGATCAAGGTAGGTTAGATCAAGGTAGGTTACATTACATTAGGTCAGGTTAGGTTAGGTTAGGTAAGATTTGATTAGGTCAGATCAAGTTAGGTTACATTACATTAGGTCAGGTCAGGTTAGGTTAGATTTGATTAGGTCAGATCAGATTAGGTTAGGTAGGGGATGCAAAATAATAAAAAAAAATATGGAAGATAATTATGTTTTCAAGAAATAAAGACAAAACTAATGTACATTTAGGGGGTGCGGGAGTAGGGGGACAGGCTTGGGGGGGGACTGGGGGGGTGCAGGAATAGGGGTACAGGCTTGGGGTGGGACTGGGGGGGTGCGGAAATAGGGGGACAGGCTTGGGGGGGGACTGGGGGGGTGCAGGAATACATATACACACACATAACAACAACAACAACAACTGTTTATGTGCGTGTAACGTACAAAGAGGGTTTTACTGTATACATCTTCATCACAAACTATGCAATATAAATGGAATGGAATAAATTACCAGAACAAGGGGTGTGTGTCAAAAACACACACACACACACACGAATGGAATAAATTACCAGAAGAAGTGGTGTGTGTCAAAAACATACACACACACACACACACACACACGAATGAAACAAATTACCAGAAGAAGTGGTGTGCGTCAAAAACATACATACATAACTTTAAAGAAAAATATGATAATTGGGTTTTAAAATACGGGACATTACAAGCTTGACTCAATCCTGTAAAGATATAGATAGGTAAGAACACACACACACACACACACACACACACACACACACACACACACACACACACACACACACACACACACACAGTACAAAACAATTCTTTACTGTAATTTTGTCTTTATTTTTTGAGAACATAATTATCATCCATGTTTTTTTTGTATTATTTTGTATCCCCTACCTAACCTAACCTAACCTAACAGGACCTGACATGACCTGACCTAGCATATTCTAATCTAACCTAATATAATCTGACCTGACCCAATATTACCCAAGACTAAATGTAATAACTGACCTAACGTAATCTAATCTGACCTGACCCAATATTACCCAAGCCTAAATGTAATGACTGACCTAACGTAATCTAATCTAACCTAATATAATCTGACCTGACCCAATATTACCCAAGCTTAAATGTAATAATATTTTTTTTCTCTCTTTTTGCAGGGAATATTGTTTTGAATCCAGATCAGTAACTTGACCTGACCTGACCTAACGTAATCTAGTCTAACCTAATATAATCTGACCTGACCCAATATTACCTAAGCCTAAATGTAATAACTGACCTAACGTAATCTAATCTGACCTGACCCAATATTACCAAAGCCTAAATGTAATAACTGACCTAACGTAATCTGACCTGACCTGACCCAATATTACCCAAGCCTAAATGTAATAACTGACCTAACGTAATCTAGTCTAACCTTATATAATCTGACCTGACCCAATATTACCCAAGCCTAAATGTAATAACTGACCTAACGTAATCTAATCTAACCTAATATAATCGGACCTGACCCAGTGTTACCAAAGCCTAAATGTAATAATAATATTTTTTCTCTCTTTTTGCAGGGAATATTGTTTTGACTCCAGATCAGTAACTTGACCTGACCTAATATAATCTGACCTGACCCAATATTAACCTAAGCCTAAATGTAATCATATTTTTTTTCTGTTGCAGGGAATATTTTTTTTGACTCCAGATCAGTAATTACGAGACACTGCCGCCTTGGGGGAAGTGGAGAGTTTGGAGTGTTGGGAGGATGTGAAGGAAATAACAGTGTGGCGGGGGAACCGTCCCTCCCTCCCTCCCGACTATGTTCACACACCACGCGCACACACACACATGTGCACACGACCCATAGAAAAAAAAACTGATTGAGAGAGAGAGAGAGGAAAAACTATGAAAATTGTAAAATATTTGTTTCTCTCCATAATAAATCAATAGTAAATTAATTGATACCAAAAAGAGAAGTCGGAAAAATAGAGAAAAACGTAAAATATATAAATAAAAATCACAATCCAAAATGAATTGTTGACTGACATTGAACAGAAAAAAAAATCAAAGCTAGAAATACAAGAAAAAAAAGAAAAACAAAACACAATCCAGAATGAATACAATGTAAACAAAGAGTACAATATTCAGAAAGAATAATAATAATAACAAAACAAAATCCCCCTCCATAATGAATAGTTGACTGTCGTTGGTAGTGAATAAAAATTCTTCACAATGAGTAACCAAGACTTACCACTACTGGCCAACATTAATGACATCCGGGCCCGTCATTACCTCATCCGTCTGGAGCCCAACTTTACCACCAAGGTCATCCGTGGTAAGGTGTTTATATTCTTTGAGCCGACCAGTGAGTGTGAGGCTCGTGGTGGGTGTTGTATCCGTGAATGTTCATGTGGCAGCGAGAACAGTGCCAACGACGACACCGGCAGGTTTTATAAATACACACCAAGGCCTTTACCAAGGACTGAATGTCACCTCAGTGATGACTCCGATGACGACGATGACAGCTATCACCCACAGAATAACGGTGATAATAATACCGTCGGTGAGAGTGGAGACATTACACCCAAAGATAAAGACTTTGAGGTGGTACTGGACTGCTGTGACATTCGTGTAAGGAGTGTTAGTGAGGTGAACTGTGAAGGGTCAGACATGTTAGAGTTCCTTAACACACATTACAACAAAACATGTAAGTTTACTTTCAACACATGGTCCAAGAGAAGCCGTGACCCACTACAGTATTCAGTTAACCCTTGGTGTATCAAGATCTGGAAACCCGGTGTTAAGGAAGCCAAAGGATTCCCATCAGTGGTTTGTATTGACTATGAGACAACACCACAGGGTAAATCATTATTATGGAGATGTGACCAAGATGGTAACCCTTGTCTCTTTACACCAGCAGCAGCCATCAATAACCGTTCACTATTACCTTGTCAAGACCCACCCTTTGCTATGGCCACTTGGCAGGCCTGGGTTACTGTAAGGAAGGAGTTTGCTGTGTGTATGACTGGTGATTCAAGACCTGTCAAGTTTGTAGGTCATGTTGAAGATCAGGAATATGATGAGTTGCAACACAAACTGACCTCCTGTACCAACTGTTGTCAACACTCCAACGACACACACAAAGACAATGATGATGACGATGATGATGATGATGATGATGAAGAATACTATGGGAGCCATGTACCTGAATGGGAAATAGTACGTGTGACCTACTACTACCACACTACCATGGTACTACCAGTGGCTACCATTGCCATCGCTGCTGGTATGTGGGAAACACAATGTCTCCCACCTGTACCTATAACAAACACCAAGATAACAACACCTTCATTAAGTGGTCCCAGTAGTACTCAACAACAACAACAAAAACAAAAACAACACAGCCCTTGCCTTCACTACCAATACCCCTGCCATCATGACACTGAGAACTGGACCAATACAACACCCCTTACTATTGTCCATCCCATCTCCAGTACACAGGCAGTAAAGCCACTCATTGCTTTCCTTCCCTATGCTCTGAGGGCAGCCATTAAGTTACTTGGTATATATCCTTGTAGACGGTTGGAGGTTGTAGTGTTGCCTCAGTGTTTTGGAAGTTTGGGTCTTGCTTCACCTAACCTCATCTTCCTCTCACCCACCGTCATCATTGATGATCCGTCCGCCTATATCAGACTCGCTCATGAGATCAGGTTTGTACTCCACTCTTTGTTTGTTGTTTGTTGTGTTACTCTATGCTGTTTATTTTGTTAATTATTGTGTATGTTCTTCTAATGTGTGTTGTCTGTCAATAGTCACACCCAATTATGTACAGTACTGTATGTTGAAATTTTGTAGTAATGGTGTTATGTAATGTTTGTTGTACTGTATTTTAATGTGCATCTTCTACCAGCTATCTATCACACCTGGTTTTGCATATTTGTAAGATTGTGTATATCATCCTATTTATGTACTGTATTTTGAAACATGTATTCCTGTCCACAGTAACACCTGGTTTTGTATTTTAAACTGTGTAATTAGTACAGTACTGTTTATGTTGTGGATTTTGACTTGTATTACCTATCTACAGTCACACCTGGTTTTGTATATATGTGTATGTGTTTAGTACAGTACTATTTACATTCTATATTTTAACTTGTATTATCATCCCACAGTCACACCTTGTTTTGTATATATGTGTATGTGTTTAGAACGGTACTATTTACATTCTATATTTTAACTTGTATTATCTTCCCCTACAGTCACGCCTTGTTTTGTATAATATTATATGTGTATGTGTTTAGTACGGTCCTATTTACATTTTATATTTTAACTTGTATTATCTTGCCCTACAGTCACGCCTGGTTTGGCATTGTGTTGGGGGCTCAGGACTGGACAGAGGAGTGGCTGAGCGAGGGTTTTGCCACGTACATGGAAGACTCTATCTATACCGAAGCTGCCTTAGCCTACCACCTTGCCAGTCGACCACCTTCCTCATCATCAGCACCGCGCCACATGTGTCACAAGCGGCCCAGGAACGGAACCAATGAGGAGGGAAGTGCCGGCGAGGAGAAGAAGGAGAAACAGGAGAAACAGGAGGAGGAGAAAGATGGTGAAGATGAAGTAATGGAGGAAGAGTCTCAGAGTGTAGAAGAGGAGAAGGAAAAAGATGAGGATGAGGAGGAGGAAGGTAAGAAAAAGAAAAAGAAGATAGTAAAGAAGAAGACAACAACAACAACAAAAGGCAGCAGCAACAACAGCGAGAAAAGAACCAAGAAGAGAAAGAAGCCCAGGAAAGCAGCGACGGGCGGCAGCGACGACGACGAAGACTACGTCGTAGATGAGAGCGAAGACTACGAAGACAGCGACACAGACTCAGTACCTGAAGACAACACAACTAAGAACAAGAACAAGAACAAAACATCAACTAAATCCCACACCAATAATAGTAAGAATGGAAGGGGAAAGAACACAGATGATGATGATGAAGGAGAAGAACACCAACCGGAGAACAACACAGAACAGGATGAGGAAGGACACACCAGACCTAAGACTACTACCATGTCTCTGAGGCTGTGTTCAGGACAGACACTCACCAGGGGACAACTGGAAGAGTTGGCTGATCTGCGTGCACATATAAGGTACAGTACTTACACACTCACTCACTCACTCACTCTCACTCACTTACTTACTTACTCACTCACTCACTCACACACACACACACACACACACACACACACACACACACACACACACACACACACACACACACACACACTCACTCACTTACTCACACACTCACTTACTCACACTCACTCACTCACTTACTCACTCACTCACTCACACACGTACATGCACATACATCCATACATGCTAACACACACACATGGGTAGATGGATAGATAAATAATTGATTGATTGAGGATGAAAGGGGATCTTCAATGAGGGACTGTATTGATTCATGTTATATATATCAAGGGTTGTACTGTTGTTGTGTAATTCTTAAACTATGTGTATGTTTAATTACAGGTACCGCACCCTGGCCAGTGAATTGGAACACTCAGCGGAGGAACTACAGACTCTGAGACCAATGCAAGGAGATAATCTGATGGGATCTGATGGTAACAGTTATGTCAAGAATGGTCTCAACCCAGACAAGGCTTTCCTACAGGTCCATTACCTCAAAGGTTACTTCCTTCTTAAGTACCTGAGTGGACTGGTGGGTCGGGCCAAGTTTGATGATATGATTAGTCAGTATGTGTCTGAGCATCACGGCCAACTTGTCTTGTCACGTCACATTCTGGATTATTTTGTTAAGAGTTTCCCACAGGTGGTGAAGAGACATGGTGTAACAAGGGAGGCTTTACAAACAACTTGGCTCAACCAACCTGGCCTTAATGAAGAGATTACAGACATGTACTCAGAAACGTCCAATGATCTGGTGGCACAGGTCAGTCATCATCTACAATTCTGGGAACATTTTGACAAATCCAAGAAGCGTTCTGGACAAACCATCAAACGTGCCAAGGTACAACTGGACCCATTTGTATTCCCAGACCAACTGGTACTACTACTGGAATATTTACTGGAGTTACCCAAGGTATATAAACGCACACTACGTCAGATTAATGAGTACTATGGTATGAGTACTCAGTGTGGTGATGCCAGACACAGATGGTGTGAACTGGTTATCAAGAATGACTATGAGGACTTGTCACAGGTGGAGAGGTTCCTAAGGGAAGACCAAGCCATGGGAGTTTATCTATATGGTGAACTCATCATCTCACGTAACACCAAACACACACGCCTTGCAGAGCAGATGTTTAGCAAGATACAAGAAGACATGGATGAGACTGCACGTATGGCTGTATTCTCTATGTTGTATGGGGAGTAACAACATGACTCACTCAATGACATCTGTGTTGTATGCAAGTAAGGAAGGAGATTAGCACAGCTGTCCTATCCTATAATATTATAAGGAGATTAACACAGCTGTCACCTTGTGTGGCATCTGTGTTGTATGTATGTATGTAAGGAAGGAGATTTGCACACCTGTCCTATAATGTTTGTAAGCAGATTAACACAGCTGTCACCTTGTCTGACATCTGTGTTGTATGTATGTATGTAAGGAAGGAGATTTGCACACCTGTCCTATAATGTTTGTAAGCAAATTTAACACAACTGTCACATTGCCTGACATTTGTGTTGTATGTAAGGAGATTAGTACAGCTGTCATCCCCTTTGTCCTCTATATTATAAGAGAAATAGTTTGGCTGTCATCTATGTTATAAGGAGAGTAGGACAGCTGTGGTCTTATTGTGCTGTGTTGTGGGGGGGGGGGGATAAAGAGGCTGTCATTTTTATAATACTGTAGCTACTGTTTTGGGGAATACCAGGAATAACACACTAGGACGACTGACAAGGAAAATTTTAAACAGGAATTAGATACTGTCTGTGTGTGTGTGTGTGTGTGTGGGATATTGAAAGGAGTAAGATAATATTTTTGTGGTACCGAAAGCAGTAAGAAAATGCTTGTTTGGCAATGAATGGAGTAAGATAATATTTTTGTGGTATCGAAAGGAGTAAGAAAATGCTTGGTTGGCAATGAATGGAGTAAGATAATATTTTTGTGGTACCGAAAAGAGTAAGTTAAAGTGTTTGTTGTGACATTGAATGGAGTAAGATAATATTTTTGTGGTACCGAAAAGAGTAAGTTAAAGTGTTTGTTGTGACATTGAATGGAGTAAGATAATATTTTTGTGGTACCGAAAAGAGTAAGTTAAAGTGTTTGTTGTGACATTGAATGGAGTAAGATAATGGGTTTGTAGTACTGGGAAGAGTAAGATAATATGTGTGTGTGTGTGTGTAAGAGAGAGGGTGTATGTACAGTAAGAGATTGTGTGTGTAAAAGATAGTAGACTGTGTACATTCTAAAAGTGTGTGTGTGTATGTGTGTTGTAAGAGATTGTTGTGTGGAAAGTAAGAGAGTGTGTGTGTAAAGTAAGAGAGTGAGTGTGTAAAAATTTATCGTGTTTGGCTGTGTGTGTAAAATTGGGAGTGAAGTGACAATGCAAGGAAAATTTTGATGTGAAATAAAGGACGAATTATTTTGTTTGTGTGTGTGTGTGTGTGTGTCGGGTGAATTTTTGCGTTCGTCGTGCAATCGTAAGAGTGTTGTTGAATTCTGTTTGTGCAATGATAAAGATGGATACGTTTTATTCGCATGAGTGCAAGATGGATGGCCGGCTGGGTGGGTGGGTGGTGATTCGAGGACCCACTGTATAATTTCCTTCACATAAACGCACGTCGATGGAAATTCCTTCGCCGTGCATTTATTTTTTCATGTCTCTTTAAAATTAATGTAGTTTATTTTTATTTTTTAACTGGTGAAAATGTCGTGGCTCCCTCGATTTAATTAAGGAGGTAATAATTCACTTTGGATACATTGGAGTGCCTTGATTCCTCCAAACAATATCGACAGGAAATAACAGGACCATAGTTATTAAGGTGGTAATTCACTTTGGGTACATTGGAGTGCCTTGATTCCTCCAAAGTATGCCAGGAAACAGGCCCAAATTAAACAAAAATAATGGTGTTCTGTTGTTGCTTGGAATAGTTTGGAGGATTCAGTTGCTCCAAATTTACCAACACAAAACTTTCACCTTAACTAACATAATGAGTCTTCTTGTTGCCTGGAGTAGTTTGGAGGATTCAGTTGCTCCAGATTTACCAACACAAAACTTCCACCTTAATGTATCTTCTTGTTGCCTGGAGTAGTTTGGAGGATTCAGTTGCTCCAGATTTACCAACACAAAACTTCCACCTTAATGTATCTTCTTGTTGCTTGCAGTAGTTTGGAGGATTCAGTTGCTCCAGATTTACAACCAACACTGTACTATCATACCCTAAATTTTTCAGTTTATTTGGTAAATGTACAGCCACAATCAAATATCCACCGACCCTTTCTCTCCATCGTGCAAATAAATAAGTATCATATCAAAATATAATCATACAACAACAACACCTTACGTCAATTCTAATCCCTCATTTATTATTATGAGGTGGTGCAAAATCATACACGTGTTGTTCTTTATTACCAAGATATTTACTACGATGGAAGGAAAGTGTTTGTGGATATTATTATTATTATTATTATTTTTATTATTATGAGGTGGTGCAAAATCATACACGTGTTGTTCTTTATTACCAAGATATTTAATTACTACGATGGAAGGAAAGTGTTGGTGGATATTTGATTGTGGCTGTACAGTTACAGTACAGTAATACAGTACAAGAAAAATTACACCAAATTTAGCACAACTTAATTACAATTTCCTGTACTGTACTTATCTTATTTACAATTTCCTGTACTGTACTTATCTTCAACTAAAAATAAGTGTAATATAATGTGTACAAACCATATATCAAAGATCACATTATTACATTGAAGGGAACCAGTGCATTTTCACCAATATTAAAATAATAAAATGCACTAGAGTTACTATTATGTTTGTAGGTTTTTACACAAGTTTCGTGGAATTTTAGTTAGCGCTCGTATAACTTCAGTGCGGCTACATGGTCTGTTTGGCCCAAGCTCCATAGAAGGCATTTATATGTAGTAGGAGCATTGTGTCAACATTCTCAGTGTAGTAATACATAGAAGTTTGAAAAGGTCTCGTCTATACAATGTCTGGTAGGTAAATATTGTTACCAGATCCAATGTCCGGTAGGTGAATATTGTTACCAGATCCGATGCCCGGCAGGTAAATATTGTTACCAGATCCAATGTCCGGAAGGTAAATATTGTTACCAGATCCAATGTCCGGCAGGTGAACATTTTTACCAGATCCAATGTCCGGTAGGTGATCATTGTTACCATATCCAATGTCCGGCAGGTCAACATTATTACCAGATCCAATGCCCGGTAGGTGATCACACATTGTTACCAAAACCAATACACGCATTTGGTGGCAGACACGATAATGTGGAGCCTGCCTGCTGGGAACCTCTGCATCTGGCAACACTGGTAAAGAAGCGAAGGGTATAAATAAACTCGGCAGGCAGTGACCGTCGGGGCATTGGTGTATGGTGTGGACGGGACCTTTAGGGGGGGGAGGGGGGGACGTATTATTAAACATCATCATCAACAACAACAACAACAAAAAGTCTGTTGTCAAAAAATAATTGGAACCAAGCAACGACGACAAAGAATTATTTTTTGCAACAACAAGAAGAAGTCGTTTAATAATACCAACCAACCTTACTTTGTGTAGTTTTATTACTAGAGGTTTTAGTCTTATTTTGCACACTTTAATTTTATTGGCAGATTATTAAGAGTTTTTATGGAGTTACATTCATTACAAAAATTATTATTATATTATTAGTTAATTTTATATTAGTCTAAATAAGATTACAGGTTATAATTAGTGGATAGATAATATAGGATAATTTTTAAAGAGGTAAGACTACACTTTGGGTACATTGGAGTTTAATGATTCCTCTAAACTATGTCAAAAAAAAAAAAAAAAACCACTTACCATATAAATAAAAAACATTGATTCTGTTTGTTTATTGCAATAGTTTGGAGGAATCAGTAACTCTTCCAATTCACCTGTGTGTGTGTTTTATGGCCTTGTTTGATTACACACCATTTTTTTTTTTGCAATTATAATTTCACCACAAATTTAATTATACATGTCTGTGACCTTCAAGTTATTAAAGAGTAAAATTTTAATACATTTTGGTTTTTGACTCTGTGAAAATGTACGGTTCTCGGTATATAATTTTAGCTTTCTTAGTACATTTTTTGTGTGTGTTCTGTGTGTGTGTGTGTTGTGTGTGCCTGCGTGCGTGTGTTCTGTGTGTGTGTGTGCCTGCGTGTGTTCTGTGTGTGCGTGCCTGTGTGTGTGTGTTCTGTGTGTGCCTGTGTGCGTGTGTTCTGTGTGTGCGTGCGTGCGTGTGTTCTGTGTGCGTGAGTGCGTGCGTGCGTGATTGCTTGTCAATTATAAACATCAAATTGTTAGGTGGATATAAGAGTGTGTGGATATTATACTGAAGTGTTTAGGTTGTGACAAACTGTTAGATGGAAAATATATAGAATAATAATGTAAATAATTAATGAAGAAATGAAGGAAGAGAAAGTGATGAGAAAGAGAAAAAAGAAATATGAGAGAGAGACAAGAGAAGGAAATTGAGGGACAGAAAGAGAGAAGGGAATTGAGGGACAGAAAGAGAGAAGGGAAGTGAGGGACAGAAAAAAAAAAGGAAAACAAAAGTAGGGAAATGAGGAACGAAAAGAAGTGAGGAATAGAAAGAAGAGAATTAAGATTAGGAGAGAGAGAGAGAGAGAAGATGAGAAGGGAAGAGAGAGAGATAAATGAAGGTTAAAGAATGGAGGGAAGGAAGGAAGGAAGGGAGGAGAGAGAGGAGGTAATTATGGGAGGGAGGAGAGAGAGGAAGTAATTATGGAAGGGAGGGAAATAATGAGAGGGGAGAGGAGGGAATTATGTGGGGAGGGGAAAGGGAGGGATGGGGAGAGAGGCAGGAAGGAATAACTGTAAGGTAGGGATAGGGAGAGGAAAGGTAGGGATAGGGAGAGGAGAGGAAAGGTAGGGATAGGGAGAGGAAAGGTAGGGATAGGAAGAGGAAAGAAAGGGAGGGATAGGGAGAGGAAGAGGAAAGGGAGGGAGAGGAAAGGTAGGAAGAGGAAAGGGAGGGATAGGGATAGGAAAGGTAGGGATAGGGAGAGGAAGAGGAAAGGGAGGGATAGGGATAGGAAAGGGAGGGATAGGGAGAGGAAAGGGAGGGATAGGGAGAGGAAAGGGAGGGATAGGGATAGGAAAGGGAGGGATAGGGAGAGGAAAGGTAGGGATAGGGAGAGGAAAGGTAGGGATAGGGAGAGGAAAGGTAGGGATAGGGAGAGGAAGAGGAAAGGGAGGGATGGGGAGAGGAAAGGGAGGGATAGGGAGAGGAAAGGGAGGGATAGGGATAGGAAAGGGAGGGATAGGGAGAGGAAAGGTAGGGATAGGGAGAGGAAAGGTAGGGATAGGGAGAGGAAAGGTAGGGATAGGGAGAGGAAGAGGAAAGGGAGGGATGGGGAGAGGTAGGAAGGAATAACTGCAAGGTAGGGATAGGGAGAGGAAAGAATGGGTGGGCGGGCTGGTGTTGGAAGGGGCGGGCGGGCGGGGTGGTGTTGGAAGGGGCGGGCGGGCGGGCGGTGGTGTTGTCGGTGAGTCTGTGGGCCACGGATTCCTCCAAACACTACTGGCAACACTGACTAACTACCAAGGTAATGATTGATGCATGTGGTTGGGGTTTCATGGACTCACTAACCTTCACCAGAACTGACCATAACACAAACTAAAGTGGATTTTTTTTTAGTTTGCTTTTAAGTTTGTCATCGATACACTGTAGTTTTTTGGAGGAATCATGAAGGCCTCAACACAAAGCTACTACACACACAACTATTTATATAATGAGATACAGTATAGTAGTGTGTGTTTCTTTGCATAGTTTGAGGGAACCGGTAGCATCCATACAAGCCTTGCCGACAACCTCTACTTTATAGGCCCCCATACAGAACACTGCATGAAGCATCTACTAAAGTGTAACACAAAGGGTCGTGTGTATAACAAACCTTCCTTGTGATGCTTGGAAAAATATATATATAATAGTACTGTACTCACAACACTTGACAACAACACTAGTTAATGTTTATAACACTTGACAACAACACTAGTTAATGCTTATAACACTTGACAACAACACTAGTTAATGCTTATAACACTTGACAACAACACTAGTTAATGTTTAAAACACTTGACAACTCCCTAATGATGTTTTTGACATTTTGACAACTTGCTAATGATGCTTATGATTCTTGACAACTCGCTAATGATGCTTATGATTCTTGACAACTCCCTAATTATGTTTATAACACTTGACAACTCAATAATATTTTTTACATTTTGACTACTCTCATGCTATTTATGATTCTTGACAACTTCCCAGTGGTTTGATTCTTGACAACTTCCCAGTGATGTTTTTGACACTTTATAATAATTCTCATAATGCTTTTGACACTTTACAGCAACTCCCCTGATGTTTTCATCACTGTAACCACCCATACATAATGAAAGGTGTAGATAGGTAGGTAGATGTCCTTACTACACCACTATAAACTAAACATAAAGACTAATGATATCACTCCAGCATCACAAGGAACCTGAAATACACACCACCTGGTAACTTTATAACTAATCCGGGTGTGTCTTATGGGGTGGGAGGCCAGACTTAGGGTGGGTTCCAGTGGTTGGTATTGGTTTGTAAGCACGCAAACGAAAGAAACTTAGCCGTGTTAATGACTTATGGGTGAATTATTTAATGAATTTGGTGAGTAAACTATACAGTGATTATCATTATATAACTGTTGGATAGATTTTGTGAATGTGGATACTCAGCTTTTGTAAAATAATGAAGCCTTACAAGTGTGGTTGGTTGGGAAGCTAACAAACCAATACCACTGTGGAATCGACCCTTAGAGTTAGGGTTGTAAACGAGAACATTGATGGTGATGGTGGTGGTGATGGTAAATACAACGGTGTGGTATTGATACTATGGACTCTGTAGTGTGTCTAAGGAGTCACTGTATCGGTACCATGTCATCGTGAATACCATGATGGATGTTCTTGCATACGGTCCTTACAACACACGGATGTCAAAGTTAGTTAGAGTTATTGTATCGGTACCATGTCATCGTGAATACCATGATGGATGTTCTTGCATACGGTCCTTACAACACACGGATGTCAAAGTTAGTTTAGTGTTTTATTCTGCGGCGGATGGTGACAACTATTCACGTTTGTTTGTTCGTTTGTTTGTAATGCATTAATTAAGGGGTTAGTACAGTGTTAATAAATCTGGAGTAATCGAATCATCCAAAGTATTCGAAGCAACAGGCCAGCCACCAACATTATTTTTCTTAATCTGGTCCCGTTTCCTGACATACTTTGGAGGAATCAAGGAAGTCCAATATATTATAAGTGTACTTCTTTCTTTTGAGAATAATTATAATGGTGGGCTAATGATTCCTCCAAACTATATATTATACCATGAAACATTAAGGGGATAATAAGAATAAAAATAAAAATAATAATAATAATAATAAAAATAAACATAAAAGTGTAAATAAAAATAATAATAAAAATAATAATAAAAATAATAAAAATAATAATAATGATAATAACAATAATAACAATAATAATAATAATAATAATGCCAGGAAATAGGACCAGAAGAGCAAAAATAATGGTGTTCTGTTGTTGCTTGGAATAGTTTGGAGGATTCAGTTGCTCCAGATAGATTTACCAACACAAAAATTTCCCCTTAGGGTCGTCTGTTTTCCCGGCAAAGCTTGGAGGAATTATTGCAGACCTTCCAATTCACCAACAATAGAAAAATTTACCATTAAGGAGGTAATAATACACATTTGGAAAAAAAAAAAAAAAAAAAAAAAAAAAAAAAAGTATATTGAAAAAAAAAAAAAAAAATATTGGAAATGATAAAAAAAAAAGTATATTGGAAATGAACAGAAAAAAAAAAGTATATTGAAAAAAAAAAAAAAAAAAAAAAAAAAAAAAGGCAAGTTGGCACCCGTGTTAGAAATATAGGTTTAGAAAAAAAAAAAATATATATATATATATAATAATAATAAAACAAAATTGACACTAATAAAGTATAGTTATGTCGAGTAGAATTAAGAATATTTTGCAAGTTTTTTGTACCAATCAAATTGTGAAGGAAAATCTGAGGGGATCAACTAAAATAATGATGATGATGATGTCTGTGTGTGTGTGTGTGTGTGTTGGTGTGTGTTTGTGGGGGTTGGTGTGTGTGTTGGTGTGTGTGTGTGTGTTGGTGTGTGTGTGTGTGTTGGTGTGTGTATGTGTTGGTGTGTGTGTGTGTTGGTGCGTGTGTGTGTGTGTGTGTGTTGGTATATGTGTGTGTGTGTGTGTATGTGTTGGTGTGTGTGTATGATGATGTTGTCGGTGTGTGTGTATATGTTGGTGTGTATATGTTGGTGTGTGTGTGTGTTGGGGTGTGTGTGTGTGTGTGTGTGTTTTGGGGTGTGTGTGTGTTGATGGGGCCTCCAAACCAAACTATGCCGTGTTGACCTTTAAGCCCCTTCCTCCACACTGTAAAAGAAAGAAAGAGAGAGAGAGAGAGAGAGAGAGAGAGAGAGAGAGAGAGAGAAAAAGAGAAAGAGAAAGAGAGAAAGAGAGAGAGAGAGAGAGAAAGGAAGATTAAGTGGGTAATTCTTTTTTGTTACATTGGAGTGCCTTGATTCCTCCAAAGTATGTCACGAAACAAACAACAAAACAGGACCATATGAACAAAAATAATAATGGCGTTTGTTCTGTTGTTGTCGTTGCTTGGAATAGTTTGAAGGAATAAATCGGTTACTCCAGATTTACCAAAAACACAAAATTTCCCTCCTTTAAAGAGTAAATTTTTTGGAGGAATTTGTAGCCACCAATTACTTCATTCACTGGCATCATCATTATCATCATTATCACAGCAAACCCCACAAAAGTAAAATATCTTAAATATGAGATTGTACAGTTGGCCACAAGAGTTGACTCACATATACACACAATCACACACATATATACAATCTCTCACATATACACAATCACACACACACACACAATCACTATCACATACACATATATACACACACACACACAATCTCACATACACATAATCACACATACATATAGACACAATCTCACACATATACACACACATGCATACAATCACTCACACATACACACACACAATCTCACACAAACACACACAGTATATTTATTTTTGTCAAAAGGCCATACACAAGAAAATCCGTGGTGTTTTTGTATACAGCTGGCCTTAATATTTCCATCAATAAAATTTCCTTAACTTTGAACCAGTTATTACAGAATTAAACATTTCCTGTGGTATTTATTATTAATTAAACTACTACTACTACTTCTATGAGGAAAGGCGAGATTCACTTGTTGTTGAATTGGAAGGTCTGTGATTCCTACAAACGATACCATAAAACAGATTCCCTTTTTTGGTACCATCGAAGGCAACTATCTATCTATGTTTCCTGGCATAGTTTGGAGGAATCGGTTGCTCCAGATTTACCACTAATACTGTAAATACTACCACCTTAAAACCCTTGTACCAAATGGGGTCAGTAAATTAATTCTTGTGGCCATCTGTAACACACACACACACACACACACAAGACAAGAAAAGACATACACACACACACACACACGACAGACACACACACACACAAGAAAAGACACACACACACACACACACATACACACCAGACAGACAGACACACACATACACAAGACATACACATACACACACACACAAGACAGACACACACATACACACCAGACAGACAGACACACACACACAAGACATACACACACACACACATACACACACAAACACACACACACATACACAAGACATACACACACACACACGACATACACACCAGACACACACACACACACACACACACGACACAACTATAAAAATTTAAATGTATACAAACTATCGAAATAAAAATAATTAGTTTCGTACATTACTCTGTGACACTGATTTGTAAAATGAGAGGATGCCTATTACAAAACAATTATTTATATTTAAAAATAAAATGTTACTGTAAAAACCAAAGTGTGTGATTTTACTCCCTGTCAAGTTTTTTATTATTTTCAATTTTGTACATACATACATACATACATTAATTTTATGAGATAAATAATAAACATTTGGTACAGTGGTGGACACATGAAACACACACACACACACACTTCAAAATAAATATGGCCCCTCATCACATACACGCTTACACACACACACAACTTCAAATAGGGCCCCTTATCAAGCATAAAATACAACACATCTCACCACATACACGCTTACACACACACACACACACACTTCAAATAGGGCCCCTTATCAAGCATAGAATACAACACACCTCTCCACATACACGCTTACACACACACACACTTCAAATAGGGCCCCTTATCAAGCATAGAATACAACACACCTCTCCACATACACGCTTACACACACACACACACACTTCAAATAGGGCCCCTTATCAAGCATAGAATACAACACACCTCTCCACATACACGCTTACACACACACACACACACTTCAAATAGGGCCCCTTATCAAGCATAGAATACAACACACCTCTCCACATACACGCTTACACACACACACACACACTTCAAATAGGGCCCCTTATCAAGCATAGAATACAACACACCTCTCCACATACACGCTTACACATGCACACACATACGTCTCCTCCTACCCTATGCTCAATGAGGGGCCATATATCAGGTGTGTGTGCGTGTGTGTGTGTTTCATATGTCTACAACTGTACCAGTATACTGAGGCTGGTATTAAGGTACGAGTATACTTATGGTACATTGGAGTGCCTCGTTTCCTCCATAAACAGGCTAGCAAACGGGAACAAAAATAAAAAAAAAATAAAAAAAATAAATAAAAAAAATATTGGTGGTCTTCGAATACTTTGGTGAAATCAATTACTCCAGATTTTCGAACATTGTAAATTAGTACTTCGAGGAAAAGGCACTTCGTCGCTTAATCTGTACTGTAAAATAATACAAATTGAGTGATGTATGAATATTTTCCTTGTAGTAGTAGTTTAAAGGGATAGTACAGTGCTGGTAAATCTAATTCAACTAGTTCCTTCAACCTAAGCAACACACCATCATTATATTTGTTAATCTGGTCACGTTTTCTATCAAACCATGGAGGAATCGAAGTTGCTCCAATGTACAGTCGGCAAAAAAAGTTTCGTTACCACCCCTACGTTAATTATAACATCGGTAAGTGCGGGAGGGTTGGTACTCCGCAGATATGTGGGCCGCGGCAGTGACCATTTAGTACAACGCATTGTTTCTTTTTTATATCAAAAGATTAGCTGATTTTAAATTATATTTTTTGTGTTCAAGAACTCTTATTATTTAACTATTCTTTATTACACATAAGGAAATACGTTTGAGTATTTTAGAACAAGAATAACCATGAAATACCCAGAAAAATAATACTGGCTGAAAGGACTTCATTCCTACTTGTCTGCCCAATAGACACTGACGGGCTAAGGTGGGTGACGGAGGTATATAAGACACTCGTGTCACGCCGCCTACCACCATTACATCACACTGTTAAAAGGATGGTAACAAAACAATTTTTGCCGACTGTACCAAAGGTGTGCTACAGTATTACTCCTTAAATAATACAAGCCTCTTTCTTTACACCTACCACCTTACTCTAAATATGCTATCATTATTAAAACTATTATACATACAAAGCAAAAAAGTAAAAAGTAAAATTAAATCAACTTTTTATTACACTATAGATTATCAAGTTTATTTACAGACAGTGACGGATAATAATAATAAAAATCATAGTACCCTTATTGGGAGACGATATTGTTGGTGAATTTGGAAGGTCTCCGATTCCTCCAAACTATGCAAACAAACATACAAACAAACAAACCGATCCCCTGTGAAGTATCATTGGGGGTGTGTTGTTGTTGTTGTTGTTGAGGGCGTGTGTTGTTGTTGTTGTTGTTGTTGTTGAGGGAGTGTGGTGTTGTTGTTGTTGGTGGTGAGGGCGTGTGTTGTTGTTGTTGTTGTTGTTGTTGAGGGCGTGTGTTGTTGTTGTTGGTGGTGAGGGCGTGTGTTGTTGTTGTTGTTGGTGGTGAGGGCGTGTGTTGTTGTTGTTGTTGGTGGTGAGGGCGTGTGTTGTTGTTGTTGTTGAGGGAGTGTGGTGTTGTTGTTGTTGGTGGTGAGGGAGTGTGGTGTTGTTGTTGTTGGTGGTGAGGGAGTGTGGTGTTGTTGTTGTTGGTGGTGAGGGAGTGTGTTGTTGTTGTTGTTGAGGGAGTGTGGTGTTGTTGTTGTTGGTGGTGAGGGCGTGTGTTGTTGTTGTTGTTGAGGGAGTGTGGTGTTGTTGTTGTTGGTGGTGAGGGCGTGTGTTGTTGTTGTTGTTGTTGAGGGCGTGTGTTGTTGTTGTTGTTGGTGAGGGCGTGTGTTGTTGTTGTTGTTGGTGGTGAGGGCGTGTGTTGTTGTTGTTGTTGTTGAGGGCGTGTGTTGTTGTTGTTGGTGGTGAGGGCGTGTGTTGTTGTTGTTGTTGAGGGAGTGTGGTGTTGTTGTTGTTGGTGGTGAGGGCGTGTGTTGTTGTTGTTGTTGTTGTTGTTGAGGGCGTGTGTTGTTGTTGTTGGTGGTGAGGGCGTGTGTTGTTGTTGTTGTTGGTGGTGAGGGCGTGTGTTGTTGTTGTTGTTGGTGGTGAGGGCGTGTGTTGTTGTTGTTGTTGAGGGAGTGTGGTGTTGTTGTTGTTGGTGGTGAGGGAGTGTGGTGTTGTTGTTGTTGGTGGTGAGGGAGTGTGTTGTTGTTGTTGTTGAGGGAGTGTGGTGTTGTTGTTGTTGGTGGTGAGGGCGTGTGTTGTTGTTGGTGGTGAGGGAGTGTGGTGTTGTTGTTGTTGTTGAGGGAGTGTGTTGTTGTTGTTGTTGAGGGCGTGTGTTGTTGTTGTTGTTGTTGAGGGCGTGTGTTGTTGTTGTTGAGGGCGTGTGTTGTTGTTGTTGTTGAGGGCGTGTGTTGTTGTTGTTGTTGAGGGCGTGTGTTGTTGTTGTTGTTGTTGGGGCGTGTGTTGTTGTTGTTGTTGTTGAGGGCGTGTGTTGTTGTTGTTGTTGTTGAGGGCGTGTGTTGTTGTTGTTGAGAGCGTGTGTTGTTGTTGAGAGCGTGTGTTGTTGTTGAGGGCGTGTGTTGTTGTTGTTGAGGGCATGTGTTGTTCTTGAGAGCGTGTGTTGTTGTTGTTGAGGGAATGTGTTGTTGTTGTTGTTGTTGTTGAGGGCATGTGTTGTTGTTGTTGTTGAGAGCGTGTGTTGTTGTTGTTGAGGGAGTGTGTTACCTGTCATAGTTAGGAGGTAATCGGTAGGCTTCCACATTGCCAACAAAACATTCTCCTTAATTGAAGTCAAAGCAAATCGTCCGACAACTAACTAACTTAATTAATTATACACAAGTTACAAAATACAGTAAACCCTCAAATACAGCATTAATGAATCTTACATACATACAGAGTTTTGAAATTAGTGACTGACTGTTGTGTTGCTTCAGAATCATTGGATATAGCGACTAAAAATTGTGATATATTAAAAGGCTAGTTACTCAAGTTACAAAATACAGTAAACCCTCAAATACAGTTTTAATAAATCTCATAGTTTTGAAATTAGTGACTGACTGTTGTGTTGCTTCAGAATCATTGGATATAGCAACTAAAAATTGTGATATATTAAAAGGTTAGTTTGATAATAGTATAAGGCTACCAACTAACCAAGCATAACATAGAACCAGACAAGTAAATAGCAATCATGGGTTTTTTGGCCCACCCTGTACAGTCAGCCAAACTATGATGGGATTAAATGATTGATTGGTTGGTTGATTGATACTGGGCGCCGCAACACCGAGGTCATATGGCGCCCGAGGAAGATGAAGATGATTATTGAGGTGGGATTACAGTAAGCACAAAAGATAACAGATGAAAACAAAAGAGAGTCGGAGAAGTGAAAACTCTTTTTACTCGCCTTTCATTAAACGATGATAGGAGGGGGAGGGGTGCGGGAGTAGGGGGACAGACTTGGGGGGAGGTTAGGGGGGTGCGGGAGTAGGGGACAGGCTTGGGGGAGGTTTGGGGAGGGTAGAAAGCCTGTCCCCTATTCCCGCACCCCCCTAACCTCCCCCCCAAGCCTGTCCCCCTACTCTCGCACCCCCCTAAACCCCCCCCAAGCCTGTCCCCCCTATTCCTGCACCCCCTTAAGGACCCCGTGATCGTGTGTGAAAATCGGAGGCTTCTGATTCCTCCTGACCATGCCACGAAACACACTCCTATCTTCGTGGCAATATTTGAAGGACTCGTTTATTATCTACAATTTTCGGACTACATTACACACAGGGTCCCTTAATTAATGTTACTTTAATTAGGGATCAGTTATTGTGACATAGTTTCGAGTTAATCAGTAGTCCACCAATTTATTCCCTCGTTAGAATCTTCCATTAATTAAAAAACTACTCTGGTATTTGTGATCAAAGTACTTACACAGCAGACCCCTTCATAAAATACTAAAAATAAATAGTTTTATCCACTACGGTATAATATTTTACACTCGGTACCTCATTGAAGATTTGACTACGGTAATGCCTTGTTGATTTGTACTGTTATTATTGTTATGTGTGTGTGTGTGTATTGTACTTTTTGTAATGTATGTGTACAGTAAACACACATATATACACCACTGTTTGTAATGTATGTGTGTGTGTGTACAGTAAACACTCATATATCCACCACTGTTTGTAATGTATATGTGTGTGTGTGTACAGTAAACACTCATTATCCACCAGTGTTTGTAATGTGTGTGTGTGTGTGTGTGTGTGTACAGTAAACACTCATATATTCACCACTGTTTGTAATGTATGTGTGTGTGTGTGTGTGTGTACAGTAAACACACATATATACACCACTGTTTGTAATGTATGTGTGTGTGTGTGTGTACAGTAAACACTCATATATACACCAGTGTTTGTAATGTATGTGTGTGTGTGTGTGTGTACAGTAAACACTCATTATTCACCACTGTGTTTATGTGTGTGTGTAATATTCAATCAAGAGGGTTTGTTTACTGTACACACATTAATTACAAAAAACAAACAGTCCAATACACACACACACACACACACACCCATATCACCAACACCAGTACAAAACAACAAGGTATTACTGTTTATAGGTGTGTAAATATACAAAGAGGGTTTGTTTACTGTACACACATTCATTACAAACAAATAGTACAACACACACACACACACACACACACATACATAACAACACCAGTGCAAAACAACAACGTATTACTGTACCAACCAACTCTACAACCAATAATAATAATAATAATAATAATAATAATAATAATAATAATAATAATAATAATATACATGGGGTTTCTTACAACATTTCTTACAACCAACAGCGTAAAGGCGAGGGGTAATTTGTGGTTAGTTGTTGCAGTAGACCGCTCGGCAATACACCGTGGGGGGAAGTGAAATAAGAGCCATCGCCAGAGTGGTTTGTTTTAGGTGTGTATGAATGTAAGTGACTGTATAGATTTAGATGAATAGTGAGTGTGGTTGTGTTTAGATGTGTGTGTGTGTGTGTCTGTCTCTCTGGTTTGGAGGTGTGTATGAATGTAAGTGACTGTATAGATTTAGATGAATGATGAGTGTGGTTGTGTTTAGATGTGTATGTGTGTGTGTGTGTGTCTTGTCTGTCTGTCTCTGGTTTGGAGGTGTGTATGAATGTAAGTGACTGTATAGATATAGATGAATAATGAGTGTGGTTGTGTTTAGATGTGTATGTGTGTCTTGTCTGTCTGTCTGTCTGTCTCTCCAATGCAACATCATGAAAAACTCTCTACAATATGCTTTCTGCAACTCATATGTGAAAATTGCATAGCCAGTATTTAAACATTCTACAATATGCTTTCTGCAACTCATATATGAAAATTGCATAGCCAGTATTTAAGCATTACTTGTGTTTGGGTTGAAAATAGACAAATTGGTGTTCGTTTACAATGAGTGGAGTAAAGGTTGATACAGTTTGTCGCACTGTATTTGTGTATTAATAAGAACCATTAGACTAGGATAGATGTGTGTGTGTGTATGTATGTAGGCCTTATGTGTGTGTGTGTGTATATGTATCTGTGTATGTATGTATGTGGTGTGTGTGTGTGTGTGTGTGTATGTATGTAGGCCTTATGTGTGTGTGTGTGTATATGTATCTGTGTATGTATGTATGTGGTGTGTGTGTGTGTGTGTGTGTGTGTATGTATGTATGTGTATATGTATCTGTGTGTGTGTATGTATGTATGTATGTGTATGTGTTGTGTGTGTGTGTATGTGGTGTGTGTGTGTGTATGTGCGTGTATATGTATCTGTGTGTATGTGTGTATGTATGTATGTATGTGTGTGTGTATGTATGTATGTATGTGTGTGTGTATGTATGTGCATGTGGTGTGTGTGTGTGTGTGTGTGTGTCTGTATGTATGCATTCTTCGACAGACAGACAGACAGACAGAAAGGTAGGATAATTAATAAGCGACATGTATTGTGATAAAATTGACAGGGGGAAGACTGACTTAGGAATTGTTTAAAGGACTAGTAGTTGTTGTTCTTGTTATTGTTGTTTTGCACTGTATTTGTGTATTAATAATAATCATTAGACTATAGTCAAACCAGAATATACTGAGCCTTCGGGTAGGGTCGAGGATTAAGAGCGGCGTTGCCAAATCACCACCAAAACATACCCACATGGTATCCAACATTCTCTGTGATAAATTTAATGGGGTTGCCTTCGCTGTACGAGCAACTGACTGAGAGGGATCTAATAGGGGTCCTCTATTGGCCTTCTCATGGAGGAAATATATATTTACATTATAAATAATTTCCTTGGCTTGGTTGGTGCGAGAATGACCAGGTGACTTGACATGAGTACACGCATCCTTGACCCGCCATTAACCCTTTGTCACAGGAGATGTGGCAGAATGTACAAAATAGCATGTCACATGTTGTATAGAGTTGTTGTCAATATACTTACAATGAACCTAACTCATCATTATAAATACTTCTTTTTAACATTGTATAATATATCGAATACTTAGAACTACTACAAATTGGCTTATGCATTAAAATTTTAACAATATGGGTTTGTTTTGGTGATGATTTGGCAATGCCGCTCTTAATCCGGACCCCACCCTAGGGCTCAGTATATTCTGGTTTGACTATAGGATAGATGTGTGTGTATGTATGTAGGCCTATGTGTGTGTGTGTGTATGAGATGTGTGAGTGTAAGAGTGTATGTATGTGTGTGTGTGTGTGTGTGTGTGTGTGTGTGTGTGTGTGTGTGTGTGTGTGTGTATGTATGTATGTATGTGTATGTGGTGTGTGTATGTGGTGTGTGGTGTATGTATGTATGTATTTATGTATGTGTGTGTGTGTGTGTTTGTGTGTGTATGTGAGAGAGAGATAGAGAGAGAGATATTAAGTAGTTTAGTGTCCTGTATGTGTGTGTGGTGTATGTATGTATGTATGTATGTATGTGTGGTGTATGTATGTATGTATGTATGTATGTGTGGTGTATGTATGTATGTATGTATGTATGTGTATGTATGTATGTATGTATGTATATGTATGTATGTATGTATATATATGTATGTATGTATGTATATAAACCACTACTGCTGTGTGGTGGTGGGTGGTGGTTTGGTTGGCATGGTGAGGTTGGAGGTGTGTGAAGTGATCCAAGGATGTTGTAACACTCCATCCAACAACAACCTCTCTCGTGGGTTGTGTTGTAACAGCTGCAATACAAAAAATAAAAATAAATAAATAAACATAATAAAATAAATAAAATGCAAAATAAACACAAAATAATAAGAATAAATAAAATAAAAACAAAATATGAATAAATAAAATAAAAACAAAATAATATGAATAAATAAAATAAATACAAAATAATGTGAATAAAACCTTAATAATAAAAAATAATTATCATAATAAAATAAACATAATAAAATAAATAAAATAAATACAAACTAATGTGAATAAATAAAATAAACAAAATATAATGTGAATAAATACCTTAGTAATAAAAAATAATTATCATAATAAAATAAATAAAATAAACAAAATATAATGTGAATAAATACCTTAATAATAAAAAATAATTTTAATAAAATAAATAAAATAAAGAAAAAATTTTGTGATTAAATAAAATAAAGAAAAAATAATGTGAATAATTAATTTAATAATAAATAATAATAATAATACACACAAATATATATACAATGATAATACTAATCCGTCAACAACTTAACTTACCCTGACCATGTGATCTTTAGCCTTGGATTAATTAAAATAAACAGATAATAATAATAATAATAATACACACAAATATATATACAGTACAATGAAAATACTAATCCATCAACTTAACTTACCCTGACCATGAGATCTTTAGCCTTGGATTAAATAAAATAAACAAAATAATATGAATAATTCCCTTAATAATATAATAATAATAATAACACACACACAAATATATATACAGTACAATGAAAATATTAAATCGTCAACAAACAACTTACCCTGACCATGAGATCTTTAGCCTTGGATTAAATAAAATAAACAAAAAAATAATAATAATAATAATACACACACATATATATATACAGTACAATAAAAATATTAATCCATCAACAACCTAACTTACCCTGACCATGAGATAACGTGAATAAATATCTTAATAATAAATAATAATAATAATAATAATAATAATAATAATAATACACATATATATATACACAATTAAAACACTAATCCGTCAACAACTTAACTTACCCTGACCATGAGATCTTTAGCCTTGGACGACACGTGTGGAGGGAATTTTAGATCGACGCTGGATATCTTCTTGTAAGTGGTGCTGCTGGACTCTGCTTCGAAGGGCGGTTTGCCACACAGGAACTCGTAGCAGAGAACACCCAGTGACCACAGATCTACCTTCTCATCGTGTGCCTTACCTTCCACCATCTCCGGGGGAAGGTAGTCTAGTGTGCCGCATAGGGTCGTCCGTCTGAAGGGGGGAAGGAGGAAGAAGAAGTGTTGTTTATATAAAGTTCGTTCGTTGATTGGTTGTGTGTGTGTGTGGTTGTGTGGGTGTGTGTGTGGTTGATTAGTTGGTTGTGTGTGTGTGTGTGTGTTTGGTTGGTTAGTTGGTTGGTTGGGTGGGTGTGTGGTTGGTTAGTTGGTTGGTTGTGTGTGTGTGTGTGTGTGTGTGTGTGTGTGTGTGTGTGTGTGTGTGTGTGTGTGTGTGTGTGTGGTTGGTTGGTTGGTTGGGAGGTGTATGGTTGATTGGTTGGTTGTGTGTATGTGTGGTTGGTTGGGAGTGTATGTATGGTTGGTTGGTTGGTTGTGTGTGTGTATGGTTGGTTAGTTGGGAGTGTGTACAATAGAGGGTGAGGGAGGTATCATTACACAACATAATAATTATCTGGCAAAGGAATAAGGAGTAGAGAGAGACAGAGAGAGACTGTGTGTGTGTGTGTGTGAGAGAGAGAGAGACTGTGTGTGTGTGTGTGTGTGAGAGAGAGAGAGAGAGAGAGACTGTGTATGTTTGTGAAAGAAATTGTGTGTGTGAGAGAGAGAGAGACTGTGTATGTTTGTGAAAGAAATTTTGTGTGTGAGAGAGAGAGACTGTGTATGTTTATGAGAGAAATTGTGTGTGTGAGAGAGAAAGAGAGAGACTGTGTGTTTGTGAAAGAGAGAGAGAGAGACTGTGTGTTTGTGAAAGAGAGAGAGAGAGACTGTGTGTTTGTGAAAGAGAGAGAGACTGTGCGTTTGTGAAAGAGAGAGAGAGAGACTGTGTATGTTTGTGAAAGAAATTGTGTGTGTGAGAGAGAGAGAGAGAGAGAGACTGTGTATGTTTGAAAGACTGCATTTGTGAAAGAAAGAGAGGGAGAGAACGAACGAATGACACACACACACACCAATAAACAACAACAAAACCACAACAACAATACCTAGATGAAGGAGCATGAACAGACCACCCAAAGTCAGCAATCTTCAGGTCACCCCGTAGACTTAACAATAGGTTCTCAGGTTTGATGTCTCTATGGATGACCTTCTTACTGTGACAATACCTGGGTTTAGTTTGGGGAGAGAGAGAGAGATTTTTATTAATGTACAGTAATTTTGGGGAGAGATATTTTATTAATGTACTGTAAACTTTTAATTAATATAACATTGAATAAGTACTTGTATTCAACTTAAATTTTACACACACAGTAGACTCTTAATTAATATAACATTGAATAAGTATTTGTATTCAACTTAATTAAATTTTACACACATAGTTCCCTCTTAATATTACAATGAATAAGTATTTGTATTCAACTTAAATTTTACACACACAGTAGACTTTTAATTAATATAACATTGAATAAGTATTTGTATCCAACTTAATTTTACACACACAGTAGACTCTTAATTAATATTACAATGAATAAGTATTTGTATTCAACTTAACTTTTACACACACAGTTCCCCCTCATTGAAGACCACCAAATATTTTCCGAGGCGTGTGTTATTCATTACCCACCACTTCATTTTACACACAGTCCCTCATTGAAAAACACCAAACGTTTTCCCAGACAAGTTATTCATTGTAGCTTATGTAGGCAACGACAGGACACACATACACACATCTTAATCTATATGAATGTTGTTGTTATGTTATGTTACAGATGGTACTTATATGAATATGTTTGCTGATGATGCAAAGGTACAAAGAACAATTAAAATTGAAGACTGCTATAAAAAGTTACAAGAAGATTTAAACAAAATGGTAGAGTGGAGTGATAAATTAATTACAAAAATAGGAGACAAAGATGTACAGAAATATAGTTTTTCAAATAGAGTAATAGATCAATAAAACACATTACCAGAAGAAGTGGTGTGTGCCAAAAACATACATAACTTTAAAGAAAAATATGATTACCGAGTTTTAAAAAATGGGACTTTAGGATCTCGACTCAATCCTGTAAAGATACAAATAGGACAAATGTGTCATAGAAAAAGAAAAGATAGATATAGAACACACACACACACATACACTTAAAATTGGAAGAAAGACGAAAGCGAGGAGATACGAATATGATTTACAAATGTGTCACGGAGAAAAAGAAAAGATAGGAATGCACGTTAGGGTATAGAATAAATAGATAGATAGATAAATAGAATAAATAGATAGATAGATAAATAGAATAAATAGATAGATAGATAAATAGAATAAATAGATATAATAGATAAATAGAATAAATAGATAGATAGATAAATAGAATAAATAGATAGATAAATAAATAGAATAAATAGATAGATAGATAAATAGAATAAATAGATAGATAGATAAATAGAATAAATAGATAGATAGATAAATAGAATAAATACATAGATAGATAAATAGAATAAATAGATAGAAAGATAAATAGAATAAATAGATAGATAGATAAATAGAATAAATAGATAGATAGATAAATAGAATAAATAGATAGATAGATAAATAGAATAAATAGATAGATAGGATAAATAGAATAAATAGATAGATAGATATAGAATAAATAGATAGATAGATAAATAGAATAAATAGATATAGATAAATAGAATAAATAGATAGATAGATAAATAGAATAAATAGAATAAATAGATAGATAGATAAATAGAATAAATAGATAAATAGAATAAATAGAATAAATAGATAGATAGATAAATAGAATAAATAGATATAGATAAATAGAATAAATAGATAGATAGATAAATAGAATAAATAGATAGATAGATAAATAGAATAAATAGATAGATAGATAAATAGAATAAATAGATAGATAGATAAATAGAATAAATAGATAGATAGATAAATAGAATAAATAGATATAGATAAATAGAATAAATAGATAGATAGATAAATAGAATAAATAGATAGATAGATAAATAGATAGATAGATAAATAGAATAAATAGATAGATAGATAAATAGAATAAATAGATAGATAGATAAATAGAATAAATAGATAGATAGATAGATAGATAAATAGAATAAATAGATAGATAGATAAATAGAATAAATAGATAGATAGATAAATAGAATAAATAGATAGATAGATAAATAGAATAAATAGATAAATAGAATAAATAGATAGATAGATAAATAGAATAAATAGATAGATAGATAAATAGAATAAATAGATATAGATAAATAGAATAAATAAATAAATAGAATAGATAGATAGATAGATAAATAGAATAAATAGATAAATAGAATAAATAGATAGATAGATAAATAGAATAAATAGATAAATAGAATAAATAGATAAATAGAATAAATAGATAGATAGATAAATAGAATAAATAGATAGATAGATAAATAGAATAAATAGATAGATAGATAAATAGAATAAATAGATAGATAGATAAATAGAATAAATAGAGATAGATAAATAGAATAAATAGATAGATAGATAAATAGAATAAATAAATAGATAGATAAATAGAATAAATAGATAGATAGATAAATAGAATAAATAGATATAGATAAATAGAATAAATAGATATAGATAAATAGAATAAATAGATAGATAGATAAATAGAATAAATAGATATAGATAAATAGAATAAATAGATAGATATAGAATAAATAGATAGATAGATAAATAGAATAAATAGATAGATAGAATAAATAGATAGATAGATAAATAGAATAAATAGATAGATAGATAAATAGAATAAATAGATAGATAGATAAATAGAATAAATAGATAGATAGATAAATAGAATAAATAGATAGATAGATAAATAGAATAAATAGATAGATAGATAAATAGAATAAATAGATAAATAGATAGATAGATAAATAGAATAAATAGATAGATAGATATATAGAATAAATAGAGATAGATAAATAGAATAAATAGATAGATAGATAAATAGAATAAATAGATAGATAGATAAATAGAATAAATAGATAGATAAATAAATAAATAGAATAAATAGATAGATAGATAAATAGAATAAATAGATAGATAAATAGAATAAATAGATAGATAGATAAATAGAATAAATAGATAGATAGATAAATAGAATAAATAGATAGATAGATAAATAGATATAGATAAATAGAATAAATAGATAAATAGAATAAATAGATAGATAGATAAATAGAATAAAGATATAGATTAATAGAATAAATAGATAGATAGATAAATAGAATAAATAGATAGATAGATAAATAGAATAAATAGATAGATAGATAAATAAAATAAATAGATAGATAGATAAATAGATAGATAGATAAATAGAATAAATAGATAGATAGATAAATAGAATAAATAGATAAATAGAATAAATAGATAAATAGAATAAATAGATAGATAGATAAATAGAATAAAGATATAGATAAATAGAATAAATAGATAGATAGATAAATAGAATAAATAGATAGATAGATAAATAGAATAAATAGATAGATAGATAAATAGAATAAATAGATAGATAGGATAAATAGAATAAATAGATAGATAGATAAATAGAATAAATAGATAGATAGATAAATAGAATAAATAGATATAGATAGATAAATAGAATAAATAGATATAGATAGATAAATAGAATAAATAGATAGATAGATAAATAGAATAAATAGATAGATATAGATAAATAAATAGAATAAATAGATAGATAGATAAATAGAATAAATAGATAGATAGATAAATAGAATAAATAGATAGATAGATAAATAGAATAAATAGATAGATAGATAAATAGAATAAATAGATAGATAGATAAATAGAATAAATAGATAGATAGAATAAATAGATAGATAGATAAATAGAATAAATAGATAAATAGATAAATAGAATAAATAGATAGATAGATAAATAGATATAGATAAATAAATAGAATAAATAGATAGATAGATAAATAGAATAAATAGATAGATAGATAAATAGAATAAATA
This sequence comes from Petrolisthes cinctipes, assembly GCA_033782935.1. NCBI lineage: Eukaryota > Metazoa > Arthropoda > Malacostraca > Decapoda > Porcellanidae > Petrolisthes > Petrolisthes cinctipes. The sequence goes on along the minus strand of JAWQEG010005874.1, from coordinate 10,198 downwards.
AATAAATAGAATAGATAGATAGATAAATAGAATAAATAGATAGATAGATAAATAGAATAAATAGATAGATAGATAAATAGAATAAATAGATAGATAGATAAATAGAATAAATAGATAGATAGATAAATAGAATAAATAGATAGATAGATAAATAGATATAGATAAATAAATAGAATAAATAGATAGATAAATAGAATAAATAGATAAATAGGGTGTTGTAATTTACCTGAGGGCGTGTGCTAGTTGCATGATATATTTAGCGGATCGTGTTTCGTCAAAGCGTTGGTTGGGTTGGTTCTGTAGTTCCTTGTACAGTTCTCCCCTCGGCGCGTACTCCAGGATGAGGTAAACGCGCACGTCGTCGTGGAAGTAACCGTAGAGACGAAGGATGTTGGGGTGTCTGTTCGCGGAGATGATATTAATTGGGATATTATTTTTATTATTATTATTATTTTTATTATTATTATTATTTTTATTATTATTATTAACATTTTTATTATTACTTTTATTATTACTATTATTGTTATTATTTTTATTTTTATTACTATTATTATTATTATCATTTTTATTATTACTTTTATTATTATTATTTTTATTATTATTATTATTATTTTTATTATTATTATTATTATTATTATTAACATTTTTATTATTACTTTTATTATTACTATTATTATTATTATTTTTATTATTATTTTTATTATTATTGTTGGGGTGTCTGGTCGCGGAGATAATATTAATTGAGTTAGGAGATTGGTTATTATTATTATTATTTCTATTTTTATTATTATTATTATTTTTATTATTATTTTTATTGTTGGGGTGTCTTGTCGCGGAGATAATATTAATTGGGTTATTATTTTTATTATTATTATTATTTTTATTATTATTATTATTTCTATTTTTATTATTATTTTTATTATTATTATTATTTTTATTATTATTATTATTTTTATTATTATTGTTATTAACATTTTTATTATTACTTTTATTATTACTAATATTATTATTATTTTTATTTTTATTATTATTATTATTTTTATTATTATTATTATTATTATTATTATTATTTTTATTGTTGGGGTGTCTTGTCAAGGAGATAATATTAATTGCGTTAGCAGTTATCAGGTTGGTTATCATTATTATTATTATTATTTCTATTTTTATTATTATTATTATCAACATTTTTTTTATTACTTTTATTATTATTATTATTATTATTTTTTTTTTTTATTACTATTATTATTATTTTTATTATCATTTTTATTATTATTTTTATTATTATTATTTTTATTATTATTATTGTTATTATTATTATTGTTATTATTATTATTATTATTATCATTATAACATTTATGAGATTATGTATGTATTGTGTTGTTGAGGATTATCATATCATTATTAAAATATATTCTAAATACAGTATGACACACACACAGACACACAAACAGAGAGACAGACGCACAAACAGAGAGACACACACACAGACAGAGACACACACACACACACACACACACAAACACAGACAGACAGACAGACACACACACACACACAGACAGACAGACACACACACACACAGACAGACAGACAGACAGACAGACACACACACACACACACACACACACACAGACATACACACACACACACAGACAGACAGACACACACACACGGCTCACCTGAGATGCGACTGAATTTCAATCTCGCGCCTGAGTTGGTGTTCGACGTTTGCTTTCTGTAGTTGAGACTTGAACATGACCTTGAGAGCCACGATGTACTTACTGACCTTCTCCCGGGCCAGGTACACGTTGCCGAACTTTCCTTTCCCCAGCGGACGGCCGATTTCGAAGTTGTCCAACGACCAGCGCCTCTTGCCCTTCCTTCTGTGATAATTATTTAGTTGGTTTTCAATATATAAGATTATTAAATTCAGTTCATATATATATATTCTTTTTTTTTGTTTTTAAATAGTATTAATTATACACGGGTTCATTAAATCACTTCACGTCATGTCAGAATGATAATGAGAGGCAGAGAATGTGCGGAAAACACACACAAAGATAGTGAGAGAGACAGAGACGAAGATAGTGTGAAAGAGAGACAAAGATAGAGTGTGGAAGAGACAAAGATAGTGAAAGACAGAGACAAAGATAGAGTGTGAAAAATAGAGACAAAGATAGTGAAAGACAGAGACAAAGATACGAGTGCGGAAGACAGACAAAAATAGAGTATGGAAGACAAAGACAAAAATAAAGTGTGAAAAACAGAGACAAATATAGTGTGAAAAATAGACAAAGATAGAGTGTGAAAGACAAAGATAGTGTGAAAAACAGAGACAAAGATAGTGCAGGAGAGATAGTGTGTGAAAAAGAGAGAGCGCGAGAGAAAGATAGTGTGAAAAATAGAGACAGCGGAAGACAGAGATAGAGTGTGAAAGAGAGAGACAAAGATAGAGTGTGAAAGAGAGAGACAAAGATAGAGTGCATAAGACAGAGATAGTGTGTGAAAAATAGAGACAGAGAGAGAGATAGAGTTAGAAAAAGAGAGACAGAGCGAGAGAGACAATATTCCCCTCCACCTAACTTACTCATTGTCATCTGAATCCATAGACATCAGTGGTTGTTGTTGTTGTTGTGTGTATTTGTTTGTTTCGTGTAGTGGTGTTCTCTGTGACGTACCGGCGGCCGTCAACAAACCTTTCTCTTTGTACTCGGTCATCGTCGTCGTCACCCTAAAAACGGGGAATTATAGATTTTATATATAATAATAATAATAAAATATTGTGTTCACGACGACACCGGGAGGATGTGTTGGTGGCCGGATGAAGACAGACATGAGACATTGACGTTAATTAAAGCCTAAAGTGATGCTTGGGGATCTACATACTTTAGCAATACAAATAATCTGTACAGGATGATGACCTTACTCTGTATTGTGAGTATTGCTCCATTTTTTTGTATATTTATTGTGAAAATGTTTCCCATGAGGCATACAAAGCTCTGAAGTAACTGAATGAGGTTCTCCCAGGCCAGCACTAGTTTTGTAAGGTATGTGATTCAAAGGCTGTGGATTGTACTGAAACTGATAGACAACCTCAAGGAAAACAATGATATTTCAACCAACAGATTAAACAAAGCTGAAAATAGGCTTGACAACGTAAAAAAAACTTATAAAGTGTTATGCTGGTGGACAAAGGTAAGCAGTTGGTGAGAGATGAGAGCTATGGAAACCCTGAGACAACTTTTGCCAAGAGCCTGGTGATGGGGTATGGACAAAACAGGATATTACCACAACAAAGGGATCATAAAATACAACGAATCACATGAAAAACAATAAGAATAACTATGTTTGGTAAAGGTACAGAAGTGGACCTTACTGTATAATAGATATTTTACGGTCATTACCCACTATTTCGGACCATTCTAAGACACTTTTCTTCTATGGTTTTTCTTCTGCACCCCGTTTCCAAGATAGGGCATATTCAAAATGGGGCATTTTGAAATTAGCCTGACCTTACCTGACCTGACCTAACCTAACCTAGACCACATCAGACTACCGTGACCTAACCTGGGCAAACTACCGGGAAATAATCGTGATAAAGTACAATAAATGACAGGGGTAAAATACTAGGACCCAGCCGGATCTGGCAACACTGCTGAATTCAGGTCCACTTCTGTACTAACACCCTATGTTTTGTCTGAAAATCTCACACAAGTGTAACTCGGAAAATTTACAGAATCTTTTAAGATGTTTTTAAGTAAATAGCTGTATGGAACTCAAGACATAGGGTCGATTCCACAGTGGTTGGTATTGGTTTGTAAGCATACAAACGAAAGAATCTAAACCGTGTTAATGACTTATGGGTGAATTATTTAATGAATTTGGTGAGTAAACTATACAGTGATTATTATTATTATTATCTAACTGTTGGATAGATTTTGTGAATGTGGATACTCACCTTTTGGAAAATAATGAATGAAGCCTTACAAGTGTGGTTGGTTGGGAAGCTAACAAACCAATACCACTGTGGAATCAACCCTAAAATAATGAAGCCTTACAAGTGTGGTTGGTTGGGAAGCTAACAAACCAATACCACTGTGGAATCGACCCTAAAATAATGAAGCCTTACAAGTGTGGTTGGTTGGGAAGCTAACAAACCAATACCACTGTGGAATCGACCCTAAAATAATGAAGCCTTACAAGTGTGGTTGGTTGGGAAGCTAACAAACCAATACCACTGTGGAATCAACCCTAAAATAATGAAGCCTTACAAGTGTGGTTGGTTGGGAAGCTAACAAACCAATACCACTGTGGAATCAACCCTAAAATAATGAAACCTTACAAGTGTGGTTGGTTGGGAAGCTAACTAACAAACCAATACCACTGTGGAATCAACCCTTGGAAAATAATGAAGCCTTACAAGTGTGGGTGGTTGGTTGGGAAGCTAACAAACCAATACCACTGTGGAATCAACCCTCAGAATGTTTGTTGAAAGATATGCACCAATTAATAGTCTTTAAAACATTACCATTAAATATCCGGAGTAGTGAAAACATTGTAACTTACGATTTAAAAAAAAAAAAAAAAAAATTAAAAAAAATGATTGCTCTTAAATACATTACCATTAAATATCCCGAGTAATTATAATTATACGATTATTATTATTATTATTTTTATTATTATTATTATTTTTACTATTTCTATTATTATTTTTATTATTATTTTTATTATTATTATTATTTCTATTTTTGTTATTATTATTATTATAATTGTACGATTATTATTATTTTTATTATTATTATTATTATTTTTATTATTATTTTTATTATTATTTCTATTTTTATTATTATTATTATCATTATTATTATTATTATACATTACCATTAAATATCCAGAGTAATTATAATTATAAGATTTAAAAGAAAATATTGAAAACATATTAATTTTGTTGGTTGAGTTACGACATTAATGATAAAATTATTAATATTAAAAGTAATTATAGTGTTTAATAATATTGAAGGAGGCCTTAATGGTGGAGCTGGACATAGAATAATACCTAACAAACACGTAAATAATAAGTAATAATGTTATAATATAAATAAATATTAAAATCGGCCATTACATCAAGTCTCTCCCTTGATGTAAATATAATCAAATATTACATTATTACACATTTATAGCCATATTTAGACTATTTGTGGTTATTATTACCTTCCCTGGCTATACCTGAGTCACTTATGGTCACGTCTGAGGTCACACCAGTTCAAAAATTGGATAAAAATGCATAAAAATGGATAAAAATGTGAAATAAACTGATCCTCCCGCTTCAAATGTTGTCACTGTGGGATTTAAATGGAGTGTGTGTGAAAGGCGACACCTGATTGGCTCATCTCATGGTCTTATATCTTGAAAACTACGCTGTGATTGGCTCATTGGTTCAATACGGGACATTTAATTTGAGAGCCGTACTGTGATTGGCTGAACTCGGTATATATGTATCTCGCTTAAAATCCGCACTGTGATTGGCTCAATACGGGATATTTAACTTGAGAGCCACGCTGTGATTGGCTGAGCTTCATTAGATTCCTTGTGAGCGTCGTTTTGATTGGTGTTGTTGTTGTTGTTTGAATGTGTACTTGGGCATCATGAAGTTTTGAGTTCCATCTTTTCAACGGAGCCAAAATTCGAATTTTTTTTTTTTTATATATATATAGCTATTGCTGATTCCTTCATACTATTATTTCCTTTCAACAGGGAAACATTATTCTAAAATTGGAAGAATCAGTTGTCTTTCAATATACTAAATGTATTTGACACCCATATGAGTCTAATAATATCATCACTATTATTATGTTATATATCTAATTAAACTTTCTCTTATATTGTAGTACATGTGCTTTCTATAATGTAATGCTTGCCGACATATTTATAGAGTCTCACCCCCATTTTTCTGTCCAACAGTCCAGCAGATAATGGATTGAATTAATTATTTCCACTTAGCCTACTGTATTTTTTTTTTTTTTTTTTTCCATTTCTACAGAGGTCAGTAGGAAACAAAATAGGTGTAAATTAATTATTGTTCTTTACATTCCTGCTATTATTGTGTATATAACATTCTAAAATGATATATTACTACGGTTATCTGCAACTATATATATATTTCAATTTGTCTCTCCATATGCTTCAGGGGGACAGGCTTGGAGGGTGCAGGAATAGGGGTACAGGCTTGGGGGGGGTTAGGGGGGTGCAGGAGTAGGGGACAAGCTTGGGGGGGGGGGGGGGGTTTGGGGGGTGCAGGAATAGGGGGACAGGCTTAGGGGGGTTGCGGGAATAGGGGGTCAGGCTTGGGGGGGGGTTAGGGGGGTGCAGGAATAGGGGGACAGGCTTGGGGGGGGTTAGGGGGGTGCCAGAGTAGGGGACAGGCTTGGGGGGGTTTGGGAGTGGGGGACTGGCTTGGGGGGTGCGGGAGTAGGGTACAGGCTTGGAGGGGGGGGGGGGTGCAGGAATAGGGGGACAGGCTTGGGGCCCGTAGAAAGCCTGTCCCCCCTATTCCCGCACCTCCCCAGTCCACCCCCAAGCCTGTCCCCCTATTCCCGCAACCCCCAGTCCCCCCCCCCAAGCCTGTCCCCCTATTCCCGCAACCCCCAGTCCCCCCCCCAAGCCTGTCCCCCTATTCCCGCAACCCCCAGTCCCCCCCCCCCAAGCCTGTCCCCCTATTCCCGCACCCCCCCACCCCAAGCCTGTCCCCTTATTCCCGCACCCCCCCAAGCCAATCCCCCTATTCCCACACACCCCCAGTCCCCCCACCCCAAGCCTATCCCCCTATTCCCCCCCTATTCCCACACATAAAAAAATTCTTACACATATATATATTTAAAGGGATGGAAGGAAAATACACATTCTTCATTATTATAAAAAGTTTCCTTATATTGAATACAGTGAACATTTTTTTTAGCATCATGTAAAATTGATTTGAGTGTGGAAGAAAAAGAATAAAAGACGAATAAGGAAATAGAAGGAAAGGAAGGATAGGGAGAAGGTGATAAAGTGATAGAGAGTAAAAACAGAATAAGGAAATAGAAGGAAAGGAGGGACAAGGAGAAGGTGATAAAGAGGTGAAAGAAGAATAAGGGAATAGAAGGAAAGGAGGGACAGGGAGAAGGTGATAGAAAGATGGGACAGTAAACACAGAATAAGGAAATAGAAGGAAAGGAGGGACAGGGAGAAGGTGATAAAGTGATAGAGAGTAAAAGAAGAATAAGGAAATAGAAGTAAAGGAGGGACAGGGAGAAGGTGATAGAGAGGTGAAAGAAGAAGAATAAAAGAAGAATAAGGAAATAGAAGGAAAGGAGGGACATGGAGAAGGTGATAAAGAGGTGAAATAAGAAGATAATAGGAAGAATAAAAGGAGAATAAGGAAAGGAGGGACATGGAGAAGGTGATAAAGTGATAGAGAGTAAAAGAAGAATAAGGAAATAGAAGTAAAGGAGGGACAGGGAGAAGGTGATAAAGAGGTGGGAGAGTAAACACAGAATAAGGAAATAGAAGGAAAGGAGGGACACGGAGAAGGTGATAAAGAGGTGGCACAGCAAACACAGATTAGTTACATAAATAGAAGGAAAAAAAGTTGAGATAATATAAATGAAAAAACACCATAACTTAAAGTAACGCCTTGTTATGCACTGATGTTGTTATTAAGAATGTGTTATATTATTTTTTAGTTAATTTATCAGTGTATAGTAAAATAAACCTTCATTATTATCCACACTGGGGGGGGGGGGGGGGTTATGGATATCTAGTGTACAGTTGGCCACAGAAATTCTTACACAGGCTATTTAGAAAGAGGAGTCATTATTCTGAAAGTGTTGCAATAATAATAATAATAATAATGTTGTATTGCGTTTACGTAGTGTTTCATTCATCTTCTAAACATGTCATAATAATAATAATGTTGTATTGCGTTTACGTAGTGTTTCTTTCATCTTCTAAATAATAATAATAATAATAATGTTGTATTGCGTTTACGTAGTGTTTCATTCATCTTCTAAACACGTCATAATAATAAAAATAATGTTGTATTGCAGTTACGCAGTGTTTCATTCATCTTCTAAATAATAATAATAATAATAATGTTGTATTGCAGTTGCGGTGTTTCTTTCATCTTCTAAATAATAATAATAATAATGTTGTATTGAGTTTCATCTTCTAAACATGTCATAAGTCCTCAAAAACAAACAACATAGTGTGTATGAATTCTTGTAGCCAAATGTACAGTCTGCCTAAAGAATTCATACACAGAGCATTGGTTAAAAATAAAAAAAAAAAAAAAGGTATGTCTTTATTTTGCATATGTTGGAAGGATAATAAATTCAACTGACTGATTCAAATATTAGCCAAATAATAACATAGGAAATTAATTACTTGATTTTCTAATTGTTTGTTAGGACCCGTTGATGTCGCGTACAGTTGCGGTCAATAATAATAATAATAATAATAATATAATCATCCACATATGGTATCTCAAACATTTACTGTCTGATGTTTTCACGTTCACATAATATGATGATGTTATTGTTTTAAGGAGTGTGTAGCTGTTTGTATTAAATTAAAAGATGGTAGTTAATGTGTGTGTGTGTGTGTTATTGTTTTAAGTAGTGTGTAGCTGTTTGTATTAAATAAAAAGATGGTAATTAATCTATTTATTGGAAAGTTTATCAGCTAAGGAACAGAGGGAAACTGTCAAACTCTTACGTGAATTACCCCCTATATGGATGATTATATTTGACCACGACTGTACAGTGGTGTGTGTATACGAGTTCCTGAAGCCAACTGTACAAACAAAGAGTACACAGATTTCATTACATACAGTACATAACAAAGCATTACTGTACTACAATGTATATAATTTAATATATAATTAAGAAAGTAGTGTTGGTTGTATGTGTGTCTGTTCGCCCAACCAAATTCTCTCGCTTGAATTTTTTTTTTTTTTTTTTTTTTTTTTTTTACAATTTTCCATTTCACTCACTGCTATAACCTTGGGCGGTATTCAAGAACATTGGTGGTGGTGGTGCACACGATGGTTCCATAGTACCATGCCATCGTAGACACCATGAATGTTCTTGCATATGATCTTTTAATTAAATTTAATCCAGTACACTATAGAATTAAACTCAAACTCAGATTATGACAACACAAAAAATCAGTAGTAGTAATGTGATAGTGTGTGTGTGTGTGTGTGTGTATGTGGCAAAGATACAGTGTGTGTGTGTGTATGTGGCAAAGATACAGTGTGTGTGTGTGTGTGTGTGTATGTGGCAAAGATACAGTGTGTGTGTATGTGCGTGTGATGAGATACAGTGTGTGTGTGTGCGTGTCATGAGATGCTATGTGTGTGTGTGTGTATGTGGCAAAGATACAGTGTGTGTGTGTGTGGCAAAGATACAGTGTGTATGTGCGTGTGATGAGATACAGCGTGTGTGCGTGTGTGTGTATCAAGAAATGCTACTATATATATATGTATGTGTGTACGTGTATGTAAATAAATGTATATATGTATTCCTAATGGTGAGTGAATGTTTAGGGTTCAAGTTAGTTTAGGCAACATCTTCTGTTGTACAATCTTGCCGTAGCCTCCCCGACCGCTGTCATAGTCAGTCCGGTACTCATCTCGAACCTGACAACACAGAAAAAGAGATAGAGAGAAACACTTTTAATTAAGGGCCATTATTAAAAAAAAAAAAAAAAAAAAAAAAAAAAAAAGAGAGAGAGAGAGAGAAAAACTATTAATTAAGAGCCATTATAAAAAAAATAAAAAAATAATTACAGCAATTGAATATTAAACAACTCATCTCGAACCTGCCAACACAGAAAGAGATAGAGAGAGACTTTTAATTAAGGGTCATTATAAAAAAAAAAAAAAAAAAAAAAAAAGAGAGAGAGAGAGAGGGGGAGAGGGAGGGGGGGGGGGGGGGGGAGAGAGAGAGAGAGAGAGAGAGAGAGGAGAGAGAGAGAGAGAGAGAGAGAGAGAGAGAGAGAGAGAGAGAGAGAGAGAGACAGAGAGAGAGACACACAGAGAGAGAGAGAAAAACTTTTAATTAAGGCAGGGTTTATATGGTAAGGTTAATGAAAATAAAAATATGTTGTGGTCAGCTATCAGTAACTTCTATTGTGGTTCCTTCCTAGTTTATGACAACCCTAC